>QRFJ01003772.1:0-246369 GCA_006176705.1 Cocos nucifera | reverse complement strand
ATAGTATTCTGAAAAGGATCATATACTGACTTGAGTAGCTTTGTGTGCTTGAACTTGTTCTTGGATAAAAGGTGAAAATTGTTGCAAGCCATGGAACATTCATTGATTAGATATGTACCCTAGAAGCCAGATTGGCTATCACATGTAATACACTTCTAAGGGCAATTTTATAATTTTAATAATAAATTAATAAATGGGTTATCTTCTATTATAGTGTGTATTTAAAAATGTTTGTGATACATCCTTTGAGTTAATGGTAATAACAATTCATATTTTCAAGAGTTAAAAATTTAAGACATGAATTTTCATAATTAACTCATAAGCTGCTCTCAATCGTAGGATCATCATGGGGATGATGATCGATCCAGAAGGTTGGTGTACGATCGCTTTTTTAGGATAGACGTATCTTGAGTCTACGGTGTGGAAACACCGGAGCAAAAGTATAAGTACTCATTAGAAAATGAGGATACTGAGCGTGACCATCTTGAGTAGTCATAAGAAAGTTTATCTTCTGATCGATGATTGACTCGATACTGTTAGATATATGTGCTCTAGAAGCTAGAATTGACTGATACTTGTAATACACTTCCAAGGGCAAAATTATAATTTTGACTATAATCAATAAAATGGGTCATTCTCTATCACATATGTATATTTAGTGTCTGTGATACATCCTTTGAGTTAATGGTAATGATAATTTATATTTTCAAGAGTTGAAAATTTAAGACATGAATAATCATTATTAACTTATAAAATGCTCCCGACTATAGGATCATCATGAGGATGGTGATTGATCCAGAAAGTTGGTGTACAATCGCTTTTCTTTAGTAGATGAGTCTTGAGTCTATGGTGTGGAGATATCAGAGCGAGAGTATAGATACTCGTTAGAGAACGAGGGCACTGAGCGTGACCACCTCGAGTAGTCATTAGGAAGTCTACCTTCTCGTCAATGACTGACTCGATGCTGCAGTGGTATATCTGGTTCTTTGATCTAAGGTGCATCGATGTTCACTTGAGGGTGTTATAGTTTGACTACACCATAACTCGGTCTCCTAGCCATTCGAAACCCTGAGATGTATGTCGGCTATAGCATGTTCATTGTAGGAACTAGATTGCATCAAGATGAAATCTATCTACATCGGTGGTAGAGGAGTAGCCCTATGATGATCATGAGAATCAAGTCCAGAAGCCCATGGCCATGGCGGAGTAAAAATAATAGAAAGAGTTTCTATTTAGATTTTTCACATCAGACTTGGGAATCGAATGATTACATCATATTGATAGAAACTAGGTTTGATGAGTTCACCTTAACCCTAATCTGATCGAGCTCAAGAATAGAAGAACTTAATCACATAGGTAGCTGCAACAGAGGTTCGCATTCAGCTCTGATGGATTGCCACCATATACTGCTAGGTATCACTGATAGATTTTAGGAGCAATTAGAATGTTTAGATGATTGATCATTCTAGCTGTTTGAATCAGAAGAGTTCTGATCATCGAAAAGAAGTTTCGATGATGTCGATGATAGAGATCATGAACATATCCATTACCATATAAGAACTGAACCTAACTGGTCACCAAAAATAAGGTTTGAATTTGTGATCATCAATTGAACTAATCCAGTTAATTGAATCTGAATAAGATTCAATAGGTTCAAGAAATGTGCTAGCACTCTGATTGAATCTAACGTTCTTCTTTTACTATTATAAATAGATGTCCTGACTGAGCCAAAAAAAGTTTGTGCTTCGATTAAGGCCTTCACTTGGTCTGACTAGAGCTACATCTAGATCAGAAAAAGGGTTGTCTTATTTGTAGACAATACTTGCCATTTTTGGTCACCAGCCATTTCTCATTCCTTTGACTTTGGCGTCAAAATTGACCTTTTGACTGGTCAAATTGTTGACCATTGATACTTTTGACTTCTAATCCACGTGTCATGCACCTATTATAGAGCGGTCGGTGGGGGCTTATCCCCTTCAGAACTTGGCAAGAGGAAAGGGGCGCACGCCACTTCTTGGGTGTGGTGCCAAGCGGAGGCTGCCAGGATCCCTGTTGGATCAGGGACTCCATCTCCTTTTTTGGATTTTGATTAGTCTTCTCCTAGAACCAAGTTTATTTTATCTTAGGTCACTCTATCTAAGGGATGAATTCAGGTGGACTCTATTTCCATCAATCCAGATTTAAGATCTGTGTTTCACAAAGGGTTTGATTGGTTTGGAAGAAGAGGATTGGAATCACGCATAAGTCCTTAAAATAAGACCCTGGTGCCCAACTCAAAAAGGCAAATATAAATTCTCTATGTCCCAAGGCTGTTTGTTTTCCTCACTCCATACACAAGCCATCTTCTCACTCTTCTCTCCAAATCCAATAGTAGTTTGGGATATTTTTTAGTTGGTGCAATTCAGATGAGAGAAACGGCGAGTAGTAAAGCTACGTAAGCCTGCATGCTGCAGTTAAGGACAATTATGATTTTCAAAAAGGTATTATTGTAGAGATCTCCCAATTAGATCAAGATCTAATTTTTAGAGATGTTAATACAGAAGAAGAGGATCTCTAGATCAAGCCTGAGTGATTTACTGGAGAGGCCCAGGCACTTTTTTGGCCATTGGGAGCTTAAAGATAATAGGCATGAAAATCCCCTCTTTCCCGCTTGGCTGTTTTTTTTTAATTAGGGAATCATCATACGGATAATAGGATTACCACAATAGCAAGATAAATTTAAAATTTAAAATTTTAATTTTATCTAAATTTTATTTTTTATTATTAGATATAAGAATAAATTTTTAAAACATTCTAGATCTAATTAGATAAAGAGAAAATTTTTTGAAAATATATCTCTTGATCCGATTAGTCTGAACGAAACTTGATATGGGAAATCAGGATTTTCTTCAATTTTCATTTGGCCGAAGGTTCTAGGAAGGTGGTTTATATTATTATTTTATTTATTTTAATAAAAAAAATAAGTAATTTTAGATGTCACAATGAGTGTGATCAGATCTAAAATTAAAAACAATCCAGATTGGAGGAACCACCCTAATTTTTCTTGGATACCACAACAGACTCTGGCTCAGATCCAATATCAAAATTATGCTTATAATAAGGATCAACCTAGTCAGTCATTCCAGCCATTGCATTATAATCAGCCATCATACCCACCTCCTTAATAGACCAATCTAGCTGATGATAAATTTAACTAACTTCAATAATTAATTCTGAATCAATAACAATTGATCTTGACTCGACAAGAATCTATCGTCAGGCTAGAAGCTTAAATAGGATAATTAGTTAAGTTTAACATGAGGAGAGAACTAGATCAACTATCAAGCCTACCAATTTCAAATCTTATAAACAATCCATCCATTATCCACCAACCATCTGGACTAAGTCATCAATCTAATGTCCCACTTAAGAATCTCCAATTAAAGAATCCTAAAGTAATTTCTGAACTTAAAAGTTATAGAATTCTTATGGACCCACACCGAGATCAGGTGAGAGAGTGAAAGGATTATACCCTCAAGCCAATTAATTTTTGGGATGTTCTTTATCTTCCAAACTCATGTAATGACATTTTTAATAAATAAAGATATTTATTTCATCATATGCAGTATCTTATTATTTATTTAAGATTATTATGAATCCTATAAATTAGGTCTATGGTTTTAGGATTATGATGAGATCATACCAGTGAGACCTAAAACCTTAAAATCCTAATTTAAATATTCTTAGTCGATGGGACATTGAGTTAGGGATCAATGTTTTTCGATAAGACTAGCATATTCTTTGTATGCTCGATTGAGAGGGTGATTGATCTCATAATAACTTGTGTATGACACTAATACAAGAATGTTAGTGCTCATTAGAGAATGAGTTCATTGAATTGATCCAAATCGAGAATATCTAATGGAGTCTTATCTACATGTCAATAGATGGTTCTCATAGTGGAATTTGTGCATGTGATCTTTTGACCTGAAACTACCATAGAATCTTATATATATAAATTCATATTTTGGTTCATACTCATTCATGACTCTCTTATGTACGGGATGATCTGGATATGGTAGATTATATATATGAAGGTTGTGAGTAGGTTAACATGGAATCGATCTCTCCTGGTAAGAGGAAATAGCATCCTACCTACTTCAAACAAACGATGATTCAGGAAGACTTTGATCAAAGCATGATGAAAAATTAGAAATGGTTTCTAATAAATGAATCATCATCATAAGATTGAAAGAAAAATGAATATGATATTGGGGTTGACATATTTCCATACCTAGAGTCATATTCAGGATATAGGAAGATCGAAGGATATAGTTGCATGGTAATTTTCACTGAAGGATATTTTTGGTATTTCTATCAAAATTTTACATCTTTCGAAAAGTCATGATACATTGCTAGACGTCAATCATGTCTTATGAGTTTGATCAAATTAAAATTTTAGTTTGATCATTAAATTAGAAAGTGTTCTAAATTAAGTCAAATTGGGTTGGCTAGTTTTGACCTAAATCGGTTTGGTTGAGTTCTAACCAGATTATGTCAAATCACACCCAGACTTGCTGTTGGTTGGATGTAGAACCCAATGGGTCACACACAAAGAGAATTGATTAAAGTTCTAATTGAATTAGACTATGTTTGTAAGATGAACATGCTAGCACATGTAGCAAACCCTAGCACCTGGTTTTGAGTTAGATTCGAATTGACTTCCGATTTGGGTTAATTTAGATCCAATTTGAGCCAAATAGGATTTGATCTTGAATTGAATTAACCTAGATTGATTTGGCTTCAGTTGAAGCACCACATACCTAAATCCCACATGCCAAAGAGTCTCTCTCTTGCGCGTGGGAAGTCTTTCATGCACAAAGAATTCTTTGGCGCATGGAATTAGTTGGCGCCTATCTTCTTTGCCTTTTTACATTTTGTCATGTCACATAAATTTTTATATTGGCATGGACATCAGATATGGGGCGCAGAAGAGTCCTTCTGTAGATGAAATATTTTGTTATTATTTTGAGAAGAAATTTTTGGTCGCCCAAGACCCCTTGTTTCCCAAGACTCCATGCTACCTACTCCTCCTTGACGCCTCTTGGACCAAGTCAAAGTCTCTTGGGACTTTGACTATTCAAAGATTATCTCCACACCTTCTTGCTGAATGGGCATCCTTTTTTAGAGCCATTGGATGGCCTTTTTTATATGATCTAGTGGATGAAAAGGATGGCACCAAAGATGAAATATTGCGACTCTTCGTAAATAACTTACGTAGAATTAGTCCAAGAGTCCTTCTGCTTTAAGGCACCTCTTGGACTAAGTCTACATCTCGTTATTTACTGATAAGGCATGAGATTGACTGATGGGGCATGTGATATTGATGAGGAAAGGGCGTGAGAATTTTAGTTGGCACCCCTACGTACATTATAAATAGGGGTGCGCACCATAAGTCTAGAGGTTTGTGAAAATTATCTTTCTTTCTTACAAGAGTTTCCTTTTGTCCAATGTTCTTTCTTCCTTCCTCTTATCTAGACCTTATCCTTATAAGGACAAGAAGTCATCTTAAGACTAAGAGATTAGGAGGGAAAATTAAGAAGATAAAAGAAAAAAAAAGATAGATAAGGAGAGGCAAGGAAGGTGACATAAAGGCTAAAGAAGGTCTTGCCCTTTTTAATTAAAGTTTTTATTATTAGAACTCTAATTATATAAATCAGAGGTGCTGGTATCTTGATCAAGTCTCTGTGTGGATCAACATTGGAGGGTGAACATGTGGACACCTGGTGGAAACCCTGACAGACTGCTATCGACGATCAGGATCAATTTAGGGTTTAGCAATAAGAGGTATGTTCTAATACTTTCTTTTATGTTACAAATGCATGTTATATGATTTAATTGCTAATGAGGTGGTCCTAGAGTTCGAGTTTGGTTTATATGATTTCATGTTTTTGCTTTAAAATTCATGCTTCCACCCTGTACACCAAACCTATCAATGGTATCAGAGCAAGCCTTGTTAGGTTAAATCATATAATACTTTGCTTATAATATAATGGCACAAAAGAAAAGTATAATATATTTTTTTTATGTTTATTTGCATGTTATTTATATAATGAGATCATATTCTTTTATTTATCATAATGAGATTATGATGTATATATTATTCTATAAAGGTTGCCCTGATATAGTGAAAAGTATTCACTATATAATGATGGTTGTCCTAGAATAATTATACATGTTAGTAAATGTATATAAATTTTATTATAATTGATGCTATTCGACATTTAGTTTGATTTAAATCAGAATGTACATCGAGACCTTTTAAATCTCTCTTTAAAAATTTATATTAAGTTGTAGTGTAATTAATCTATAGCTGTATCAGTCGGGATGTTTAATTGATCAATCGGTGTCTAGGATAAATGGTTCATGATTGGTAAAGAGAATGTGATTTTTTAATTGGTTCTGTTGTCTGACCTGGCCAATTTATTGGTGTCTAAGGAAAAGCAACAGGGGGACTCCCACTTCTCTCCCACTTACCTGGTCGATTCGATTAATTTAATTCTAGATTGAAATGCTTAGTATTATATTCACTACATTAAGGCCTTCCTTCATACTAGGTTCTTATTATGTCCAGAACCATATTAGTTTTGTTGTGTAACCACAAGATCTATCATGGGGAATGATGTAATATTAATCTAGTGCATTGAGATGCTTACAGCATTTTGAATATACTGCTTTGTTGTGTAACCACAAAAGTAGTCATATTTCATTTTGACTGTATAGAAATGAAGGGTTCTATTTAAACTAAAATATTAAAGTTTGTTGTGCTAACATAAGGCTATTAATATTTTAGAGGCAAAAGTTTTTTGAGAGTTGCATAAAGTGCAATTGGAAAGAGTTTCCTACCTTTGAACTTAAAACAGATTTGTTGTGCAACCACAAGACCTTTTATAAGGAATTAGGATCTTATTCTCACTAAGAAAATCAATAAGAGGATTATGATTTTTTGATTAAATAGTGGAAGACATAATTAAATTAAAGTCCTAATTTAATTATGTTTGTCATCATGAGTTGTTTGCTTATATATTATTCTTTATTATGTAGATTAAATGGCTTCTTCACTTTCATTGCATTCAATTTTGGATTCAAATAAATTGACTGGTCAAAATTATGTTGACTGATTGAGAAACCTAAAAATAGTACTCAGTCAAGAAAAACTCTCCTATATTCTTGATGCCCCTGAATCCTAAGCCATTAGGAAAATGATGCCATAGATGAAGATAAGTCCACATACAAGATGTGGCAAAATGCTTCCCTTATTGTCAAATGCATCATACTTGCCTCTATGAATAATGAACTATAGAGGTAGCATGATGGTATGGACATTCAATCCATATTGCTCAATCTAAAAGAGCTTTATAGAGAGCATAGTAGGACTGCTAGATATGAGATATCTAAGCAATTATTTCATGCAAGAATGATAGAAGAAATATCCGTATGAAAATCATGTTTTGATGGTAATTGACCTAATCACTCGATTAAGTCAATTAGGTTTTGTTATGGATGGAGAGTTAAGTCAGGATTTGATCCTGTAATCACTCCTAGAATCATTTTCTCAGTTTGTCATGAACTATCACATGAACAAACTGAATTCTTCCTTACCTGAGCTATTAAATATGCTCAAGATAGTAGAAAGCTATATCAAGAAAGATAAGGCTCCTCTTCTTCTTGTGGAAGGGATCTCCAAGAAGAAGGCAGGCAAAAAGGGTTCAAAGAGAAGGTTGAATCCTAAAAGTGGTATAAATAAGAAGAAAAAGGGGAAGAAGGTCTTCGGACAAATGACCTATTTTCACTGTGGCAAAGTAGGTCATTGGAAGAGGAATTGCAAGGCTTACCTTGCAATCGTGAAGTCTGGTGCAAATAATGCACCAAAAGGTATGTATGAGATACATACTATATTATCATTAAATTCTTCCATTTCAAATTCTTGGGTATTAGATACCGACTGTGGTTTTCATATCTGTAAATCTTTGCAGGGGCTGCATAGAAAATTAAGAGTTTGAAGAAAAGATGACTTCAAGCTCTATGGCACTAGAGGAGAGTCTATCCAAGCAGAAGCTGTAGGGACAAATATATTGAAGTTACCTTATGGAAAGATCTTAGAGCTTACAAATTATTATTATATGCCTAAGATCATTAGAAATATTATATCTATACCCTTTGTTATTAAAATAAGGTTATAGTCTTAATGTAATGAGCGAAGGTTGCTCGATCAAATATTCTAATAAAAATATTTATTTTTTAGCATATTTAGCAATGGTTTGTTGACTCTATATTTGGATGATAATATATTTCATATTGATGAAAATAGAAAACGTAAGAGAGATGACATAAATAATACTTTACTTTGGCATTGTCGATTAGGTCATATTAGTGAGGCTAGGATTAACAAGTTATACAAAGAAAAGTTCTTTGATCCTTTTGATTATGAATCATTAGGAACTTGTGAATCATGCCTCATGGGTAAAATGACCAAGATTCCATTTAGTGGACATGGAGAAAGGACAAATGAGTTATTAGGACTTGTACATACGGATGTATGTGGTCCTATGACAACTCAAGCCAGAGGAGGATACTCTTATTTTATAACATTCACTGATGATTTATCTAGGTTTGGATATGTGTATCTTATGAAACACAAATCAGAAGCCTTTGATAAATTTAAAGAGTATCAAAGTATGGTCGAAAAATAAACTGGATAATGTATAAAAATCCTTCGATCTGATCGAGGAGGAGAATACTTATCTAGTGAGTTTCTAGACTATCTTAAAGTTAAAGGGATTCTCTCTGAATGGATACCTCCTTATACACCATAATTAAATGGTGTAGTCGAAAGAAAAAATCATACCTTATTAGATATGGTATGGTCCATGATGTGCTTCACTGAATTACCTATTTTCTTCTGGGGTCATGCTCTGGAGACTGCAATTTACATCTTGAATAGAGTTCTTCTAAATCTGTATCTAGTACTCCATATGACATATGGAGAAGTAAGAAACCTAATCTTAAGTATCTTAAGATATGGGGTTGTCCAGCTTATGTCAAAAGAAATTTTGGACATAAACTTGATGCTAGATCAGACAGATGTCTATTTATAGGATATCCTAGAAATAGTATAGGATATTTATTCTACCATCCTACTGAACAAAAGGTATTTGTAAGTAGGCATGCCACTTTCATGGAAAAAGAATTTATCCTAGAAAAGGGCAGTGGCAGAAATATTGAACTTAGTGAAGTTCAAGAAAAATAAATAAAAATTTCTCAACCATATAATCACATAAAAGAACTGAAACACATAACTCCTATCCGTAGGTCTAAAAGAGTACGAAATACACCTATGAGGTATGGTTTCATTATTGAGAACAATGAAGCCCAAGTCATTGAGAATGACGAACCTCTGACCTATACGGAAGCAGTCAAAAGTAAAGACTCTTACAAATGGCTGGCTGCCATGCAATCCAAAATAGAATCCATGCACACCAACAAAGTATGGACTTTGGTGGATGCACCAGAGGATATAAATCCTATTGGATGCAAATGGATTTTTAAGAAAAAGATTGGAGCTGATGGTCAAATTGAAACCTATAAGGCCAGATTGGTGGCTAAGGGTTTTAGGCAAAAATAAGGGATTGATTATGATGAAACATTTTCACCTGTTGCCATGCTCAAATCTATTTGAATTATGCTTGCTATAGCAGCATACCACGACTATGAAATATGGCAAATGGATGTAAAGACTGCCTTCCTTAATGGTTTCCTTGAGGAGGAGGTCTATATGTCACAGCCAGAGGGATTTGAGTCAAATGAGAGACCAAATCAGGTATGCAAGCTTAAGAGATCCATTTATGGATTAAAGCAAGCATCAAGGAGTTGGAACATCCATTTTGATGAAACAGTAAAAGAGTTTGGTTTTATCAAGAATGTTGATGAACCATGTGTGTACAAGAAAACTAGTGGGAGAATCATAGTCTTCTTGGTTTTGTATGTAGATGACATACTCAATAGAAATGATATCCCAATGTTACAATCAGTCAAATTATGGCTATCAAATAAGTTTTTCATGAAAGATTTGGGAGAAGCATCCTATATACTAGGAATAAAGATCTATAAAGATAGATCTAAAAGGATGCTAGGCTTGTCCCAATCAAGGTACATTGACTTAATACTGAAAAGATTCAATATGGATGGGAGTAAAAGAGGTTGTTTACCCATGAGTCAAGGCATACATCTCTCTAAAAAGATGTCTCCAAAGATACCTGAAGAGAGAAATAGAATGAGTTCTATTCGTTATGCTTCGGCTGTTGGACCAATAATGTATGCCATGTTATATACAAGGCCTGATGTTGCTTATGCTTTAGGCATTGCAAGTAAATTGCAAGCTGATCCAGGAGAGGATCATTGAAAAGTTGTGAAAAATATTCTTAAGTACTTGAGAAGGACTAAAGATATTTTTCTAGTATATGATGGTTCTTGTCTTAAATTAGAAGCATATTCTAATTCTAGTTTTCAATCAGACCCAGATGATAGCAAATCCATTTCAAGGTATGTCTTTACTCTGAATGGTGGAGCAATAAGTTGGAAGAGTACTAAGCAGCCAACTGTAGCTGACTCAACCACTGAAGCAGAATACATAGCTGTAAGTGAAGCCACCAAGGAGCTATCTGGATGAAGAAGTTCATCACTAAATTGGAAGTTATTCCTAAAATTAAGAATCCAGTACCACTTTACTATGATAATACTGAAGCTGTAGCTCAAGCAAAGGAACCAAGGTCTCATCATAAATCCAAACACATTCTGAGATGCTTCCATCTCGTTCGAGAAATTATTGAAAGACAAGATCTAGTCATAGAACGAGTGGACACAAAGAACAACATAGTCGACCCATTCACTAAGGCTTTACCACTGCAACTGTTTGATCGCCACCTTGATTGTATGGGATTAAAATATAAGGGCGATTGGCTTTAGTGCAAGTGGGAGATTGAAAGGAATATGCCCTTAAGCCAATTAATTTTTGGGATGTTCTTTATCTTCCAAACTCATGTAATGACATTTTTAATAAATAAAGGCATTTATTTCATCATATGCAGTGTCTTATTATTTATTTAAGATTATGATGAACTCTATAAATTAGGGCTATGGTTTTAGGATTATGATGAGATCATATCAGTGAGACCTAAAATCTTAAAACCCTAATTTAAATATTCGTTGTTGATGGGACATTGAGTTAGGGATCAATGTTTTCTAGTAAGACTAGCACATTCTTTGTATGCTCGATTGAGAGGGTGATTGATCTCACAATAACTTATGTATGACACTAATACAAGAATATGGGTGCTTATTAGAGAATGAGTTCACTGAATTGATCCAAATCGAGAATATCTAATTGAGTCTTATCTACATTTCAATAGATGGTTCTCATAGTGGAATTTGTGCATGTAATCCTTTAACCTGAAACTACCATAGAATCTTATATATATAAATCCATATTTTGGTTCATACTCATTCATGACTCTCTTATGTATGGGATGATCTAGATATGATAGATTATATATATGAAGGTTGTGAGTAGGTTAACATGGAATCGATCTCTCCTGGTAAGAGGAAATAGCATCCTACCTGCTTCAAATAAATGATGATTCAGGAAGACTTTGATCAAAGCATGATAAAAAATTAGAAATGGTTTCTAATAAATGAATCATCATCATAAGATTGAAAGAAAAATGAATATGATATTGGGGTTGACATATTTTCATACCCAGAGTCATATTCAGGATGCAGGAAGATCGAAGGATATAGTTGCATGGTAATTTTCATTGAAGGGTATTTTTGGTATTTTCATCAAAATTTCACATCTTTCAGGAAGTCATGATACATTGCTAGACATCAATCATGTCTTGTGGATTCGATCAAGTTAAAATTTTAATTTGATCATTAAATTAGAAAGTGTTCTAAATTAAGTCAAATTGGGTTGGCTAGTTTTGACCTAAATCGGTTTGATTGAGTTCAAACTAGATTAGGTCAAATCACACCCAGACTCACTACTGGTTGGATGTGAAACCCAATGGGTCACACATATAGAGAATTGATTAAGGGTCTAATTGAATTAGACCATGTTTGCAAGATGAACATGCTAGCACATGTAGCAAACCCTAGCACCTGATTTCGAGTTGGATTCGAATCGACTTCCAATTTGGGCTAATTTAAATCCAATTTGAGCCAAATAGGATTTGGTCTTGAATTGGATTAACCTAGATTGATTGGGTTTTAGTTGGGGCACCACATACCTGAATTCCACATGCTAGAGAGTCTCTCTCTTGCGCATGGAAAATCTTTCATGCGTAAAGAATTCTTTGGCGCATGGAATTAGTCGGCGCCTACCTTCTTTGACTTTTTCTATTTTGTTATGTCACATAAATTTTTATATTGGCATAGACATCAAATATGGGTTGTAGAAGAGTCCTTCTTCAGATGAAATACTTCACTATTATTTTGAGAAGGAATTTTTTATCGCCCAAGACTCCTTGCCGCCCAAGACTCCATGCCGCCTACTCCTCCTTGACTCCTCTTGGACCAAGTCAAAGTCTCTTGGGACTTTGACTATTCAAAGATTATCTCCACGCCTTCTTGCTGAATGGGTATCCTTTTTTAGAGCCATTGGATGGCCTTTTTAATATGATCTAATGGATGAAAAGGGTGGCACCAAAGATGAAATATTGCGACTCTTCGTAAATAACTTACATAGAATTAGTCCAAGAGTCCTTCTACTTTAAGGCACCTCTTGGACTAAATCTACATCTCGTTATTTACTAATAAGGCATGAGATTGGCTCATGGGGTGTGAGATATTGATGAGGAAAGGGCGTGAGAATTTTAGTTGGCACCCCTACGTACATTATAAATAGGGGTGTGCACCATCAGTCTAGAGGTGTGTAAAAATTATCTTTCTTTCTTACAAGAGTTCCTTTTTATTCAATTTTCTTTCTTCCTTTCTCTTATCTAGACCTTGTCCTTATAAGGACAAGAAGTCATCTTAAGATTAAGAGATTGGGAAGGAAAGTTAAGATGACAAAAGAAAAAGAAAGATAGATAAGGAGAGGCAAGGAAGGTGACATAAAGGCTAAAGAAGGTCTTGCCCTTTTTAATTAAAGTTCTTATTATTAGAACTCTAATTATATAAATCAGAGGTGTTGGTGTCTTGATCAAGTCTCTTTGTGCATCAACGTTAGAGGGTAAACACGTGGGCACCTGGTGGAAATCCTGACAGACTGCTATCGACGATCAGGGTCAATTTAGGGTTTAGCGATAAAAGGTATGTTCTAATACTTTCTTTTATATTACAAATGCATGTTATATGATTTAATTGCTAATGAGGTGGTCCTAGGGTTCGGGTTTGATTTATATAATTTCATGTTTTTGCTTTGAAATCCATGCTTCCGCCCTATACACCGAACCTATCAGAGAGGCTAGTACTGATGCTAGCCAAAATGAAAATATAAAGAAACAAGTTAGTACTGAAGCTAACCATATAGAAGAACCTAAGCCTGGAACTAGTACTGATGCTGGTTCTAATTTAAATAAGATAAATAAAGGGGACAAGAGAATAGATGATTTACTCGAGACCTATAAACTTGAAATCCTATTACCTTTAGCCCTAAAAGCCAATTCTTCTTACAAGAATCAAGAGGCATGTAATGAAGTATCAATGAAGTTATTTAAATAAAATTATATTAATTTACCTCCATAATTAAAACCATCTTTAGTCATCCTTCCAATACCCATTGCATCAAACTTAACTCCTAACCTAAAAACTCAATTTATGAGCATTCTAAAAGAACAAATAGGAGAAATTCTTAATAAACATGAGACTGAGAATGGGGTCACAAATTATGTCCCTAGAATTAACAATGAATACATCAATAATGGGATAACAAACTATCTTCCTGAGATTGACAATCCAAAATTATTGAAATTTATCAATCTAGTATTTGATACAGGATAGTTAAGCTATCTTGTATCTGGCTGAAGATGGTAAACTTAGTGCTTATTAAAAAGCAACCTAATATTTAGTTTTCTTTCGTATAATTTATCTTTTTAGTTTATTTTCTTTAGGATATTTTGAATAAGTTGGAGGAAGAGTCAAATTTTTAAAGGCACATGCTGGACCATCAAAATATACTGTGTCAGGTGTATTCTTTTTTTCTTTATTATATCCTTTATTTTCTTTCTTCATTGAGGATAATGTTGATTAAGTTAGAGGAAGAATAATAAAATTTTTAATTTTTTTAAAGTTCTTAAAAAGTTAGTATTTAGCATTTAGACATCTGATTATGCTTAAGAATCAAGTTGAACTAAGTAATTTTAAAAGAAAATTGATGCATAGATTAGAGAATTTATAAGATATTGAGAGATCAAGTACGAAGAAAATCCAATAAAGAGTTAAGTCTAGAAGATAAATAATTTTTCTTTGAGCACTTCTGATTTTTCCTACCAGCATCAAAGAAAAGTCTATTTTTTAAGGACTTATGTAGGGTAACTATATATATCTTTATAAAATTAAAAATAAAAAAATAAAATAAAATAATTTTTAAGTACTTCTCACTAAGTAATCGAATCTTTTTGTTTAAGCAAGCATTGAGTTTCACATCAAAAAATGAAAAGGATGAAGAAACTCATTATAAAGCTAGTCTTAACTCAAGCTAATAAGTCCAAGAGATATTTTATACCTAGTGTCCTAAAGCCAACTGGTTTGGAAGTCGTTGGCCCATGACTCGCTATTTGGATGAAATAAAAAGCTTAAGAAGTTATGACATTAAATAGTTGTACAACATTAAAATATATATATATATTAATTTTTCATCGAGTAACCGAATTTCATTGCCTAAGTAAGCAATGATATTCATGTCAAAAAAAGGATAACGTGAATAAAAAATTTAATAAATGAAGGGTGGAAGTAGCAATACACTTGTCCATATGAAAGTTTAGATGATTCAAAGATAAAGATAGGAATAATTTAGAAAAAATTCAAAAAAAATTAATATTTTTTACTTAATTTTTATATTGATAAGTACTAATAATCTAATAACATGTCTTACTTATACTCAACTGAATATCAATAGCTATTTTGAAAATTGCTTCGATGAAATTCGAAACTCTAAACATAAAATGTATCTAAAACTAAATTCTTTCTTTACTCAAGGATAAACAAAGCTTAAGATGGTGGATATGATAATTATCATAAATTTATCAATAAAAATATTAATTTATCAATTAATTTATATTTATTTTTAAGAAATAATAATCAATTCATATATTTTGATGAAATTAATATTTTTATTAATTAAAAAATTATTTAAAAATAATAAAAAATTAAAAATAAAATATTATTATTAATAAAAAGAGTTTATTTTTTTAATCATAATGAAATAAATTTAAAGCAAAATGGAGTTAAAATGGATCAGATATGAATTTTTAATGAAAAAAATTAAAAAAAAAGAAATCGACTCAGTCGATGCTCCAAGCCAAGCCAACACATTCAGCTTAGCTAGTGTGTCCCAGCTCAGCCATAGAAGCCATCCGCCAATCCGTGAAACTAGATGTGGACCACCAGCTCAGTAATGTTCGGCCAATCACAATATGCCACATGATGGACCTAGATCGTTAAGAGGTTTATAGAAAATTCATCACGACACATAGGGGCAAAATGGTAATTTTATATGCTAAGGTATGCACTAATTAGTTGCAGTATGTGGTGCGGTCAGTCTATGCGACCTATTGGAACAGTTATTGCATGATTGGATGGCTACGATGGTTTGCGGTTCAGATCCAACGGCCAAGGCTTTTTCCTACTTTGATTTGAAGCCGATCAGCGCCAGATCTTCATCCAATGGTAGCACACATCCCAGGCAATGATCCAGCAGTCCAGGAAGCTTTCAATAGCAATCCAACCTCCCAACAATAATCCAATGACCAAAAAACTTTTGATCAAAGCAATCCAATGATCTAAATTAAATTTGACTTGATCTGGACTGTTATACATCTGATTTTAGCGATTTTGGAACTATTTAATCTAGATTTGATGACCAGATTTTACCAAAACCTACAAGATGCATCCAGAGGCTATTTTAATCCAACTTTTACTTGAATTTCTTCATATTTTGCCAATCAAACTCCTCTATAGTCCCATATTACCTACAAAGAAGATCTCCAGCCCTCCAACACCTACAAATAAGATCCCAGGCCATCAAATTAAGTTGTCTTCGATCATGGAAAAGCTATAGTTTAGGGTGGTAGACATGCTTGAGTTAAAGGCTGCTTCAAGGCAATGGGTGCTGTGAAAAAGAGCTGTCTCCTACACCATCTTAATATTGATGCCGATTCAAGATCGAGATCAGCTTTTAATTTTTTATTTTTTTTTAATTTTATGTATTTAAAATTTTGAATTAAATTTTAATTAATACAAAATTTATTTTTCTACTCTTTAAATATCATGCACTTTATTTTTATTATAAATTTAATTTTTACTTTTTATTTTTATTGTAAGTAGATGCTAAGATCTAACTAGTAGATCTTAGTTCCAAGTTTATTGTTCCACATTGTTTAATTTTTGCTCTTTATTTATAGTTCTATTTTTCAACTTTGATTTTTTTGCAAATCTTTTCTTTTATAAAAATCAAAGATTTCAAAACCAAAATGCTACCTTCTCAGTGCATTCGATCTGACTTACTACTTGCTACCTATTTTAAATTATTTAAGAAGTTGGAATTAAACTGATAAACACGGTGTCACCTAGCAATCTGGATTACCAAGTTAAAAGGTATACCAAACATGAAAATTTGGTGGGGTCCTTTTAAATAACCAAACATGGCTATCAAATGCAATCTTAAGATAAATTACCACCATCAAAATGCCAATAATGTTGATTACTATATTTGGTACATATAAATAATATTGCAGTAAAAGAGCTGAAAATCTTAATTGACATATTTGGTACGACAATCAGATTACGAGTAATATGAAATCAAATTTTCACAATACTTCTAGTAATATTGCTCTTCTTTCTTTGATAAGAAACAAAAATTATATATAATATATATATAAATATATTTTTATATATTATATAATATATATGTGTGTTTATATATTCATATATTACCTATATATAAATATATAAAATATATATAAAAATATATTTATGTATATAAATAATATATAAATTCATATATACTATTTATATATAAATCATACATAAATATATAAATAATAATATTATCTATAATATAAATATAAATAAATAAATATTTATTATTTATTTATTTATTTAAATATATTTATATATAATATATATAAATATATGAATATATATTTATATTATATATATATATATAATAATATATATAAATATGTTATGATATCAACTCACTCTAATACTACTTGTTGAGGATCTTGTACCAGATTATTACGACAAGAAAAAAGAAGAAAATAAAATAAGAAATATATATAAGTACATGGATCAGCCTAAAGGCTCATCTTCATGGGGCATGCAAAGCTTCACTATGAAAAAGAAATAGATACAAGAAGAGATTACCCACTCTCAACTCGCTGTACATAATTTTTTTCAACTAGAAGCTACTCTCATAAAAGCTCTCTCAAAATCCCTAAGGAGCCCCTTAACAGCTACAAGATGCTCTATCCTCATGATCTCTGTGCCAGATGCTATGCACCTATTGTCTCTCTCTTGGATTGCACATACTTGGTGCTCTGCCAAACTCCTCTCAATGACTGCCTGAGTCTCTCTGCATGCCACTCTTTGCCATAGTGTCATAGCCTTTAAATAGGCTTAAGAATCCTCTTCTCAGCAGTTCATAAGAGTCCTAACAGGGCTCTATCTCCTAATATGAGTCAAATAGGTTCTTGATAAAGTCTGGAGTGTCTCCCAACCTTTAGATCATGACCACAGCCCTTCATGGCTGCTAGATTGCATGAATACATCTAGTCCACATGCAACTCTATAGACCCCTTGGATTAATCATAATCCAAGATCAAAAAGAAAATCCCATCCTATTTTGTTCACTTTCATAGAGCCAGCTCTGTCAGAGGTCGAGCTGGCTCAATTGTGTCTTTTCCAAATACCTGCTTTCTATCTGCCTGAGAGGATCGGCTCAACTACGATCCAAGCCAGCTCGATCTCAGCCCATGCTGACTCGATCCGTATCTGAGCCAACCCAACTACTAATACTTCTCCTCTACTATGGGTTGAATTCAAGATGTCAAATCCTAACAATCTCCATCTCGACTCGACATTCGGCCTCCACTTGATCTTGAGAGCTTTTGGATCCTTTCGCCCCTATCCTGAGGTAATCACCTATTGTCTCACAGATGGGCAAACATAAGAGTCGAGCTAGACTGCTCAATCCCATCTCTATCAATGGCTGTGATCCTTCTGACTTGAGACCTACTCGAGGTAGCCTTCTATGGTAATAGAAATTTCACCTTGCAACGTCTCATGTCATCCTGCTGAGTCTCCCATCTCGTGCCCAATCCATCTCCACCTAGAGCTCCACCACGCACTGGGTGTTGTTCCTATGGTTGCTCGGAGCCACAGCCGTAGATCCGATCTCTTGCATGAACCTGGATGTTAATCTAGTAAATTGAAAAAGATCTAAAAAAGATGAGAGAAGCTAGAATTTTGATGTTGGAACTAGAGAGAAGAGAGAAGAGAGTTACAACATCCTGGTTTATATACCCTAGAGTTTCCACATGAACCCTAATAAACCCCAGCTCAAAAACTCTCCTAGGCTAACCTAATACATGAAAGCACTCACCGAGCCCATGTACACCCATGTCTTACATGCTCTCATCCCCTGGATCTAAACCCAACCCATACCTGAATTAGCCCCCTTAAGACCTCTTGAACCAAGCCTTAAGACCCCTAGGATAAGTCCCTATCCTAGGCAAAATAGAACACACACGTAACTCTGCCTGCACATTGGGCCGACTCAGTTTCAGCACTGGGCCGACTAACCTAAGACTAGGTCAGCTCAGTTTCATACTGAGCCAGTCCAGTTTCTATCCCATGCCAGTAGTCTCGAATGTGACCTTCTGTCTGTCTGGTGCTCTGAGACTTAGCCAACCCAATCTAAGACTGAGCTGGCTAACCTACAGAACGCTCCTTTTCTATAGTCTTTAATCTTCCAACTTTGGTTCCTTGCTCCATCTTATGTTCCAGATCTCCGAAGCACCAACCAAGCCCCTCAAAGTCCTCAATACCTGAACCTTGAGCCCGTAGAAAGCTACATGCCGTCTCCATCCTAAGACAACTCCTGTCCTAGCCCTAGAACTGCACCTGTCCTAGTCTCCTCAGAGCCCTCACCCTGGCTCCGTCTGTGGCCTCCCAAGGCTTGGGAGCACCACACCACCTACAATCTCCACCTTGGTGCACCCAAGACTTGGCACACTTAGCAACATCCTCCTGCATGATCTTGCTATCCCAGCATATCCTAATAGCCCCTCGTGCTCACCTTGCCACTATCATTCTTCTTCAGTTGCTGAGCTTCCTTTAAGGTCTTCAGGATGATCGCCTCCACCGTTGAAGTCCTTGGCTTGTTCTTCTGCGCCACCTTTGAAGTTGTAGATATCCTTCTATTTGATAGTTGCATCACTTGTCCTAGACTTCCCTGGAGATCATGCAACGTTCCTTTATTGACACTCGCCGCATATCCTGATGCTCCACCTGACACTGTCCCCTCAAAGCGATGCCTATCTTCCTACATAATCCACTCCACCTGGATCTGTACAGCCCTAGCACAGGTGCTGGGATATAGGTCCTCCCTCTACACCCTTCTTCTCTGAACCCATGTCATAGCTTCCTCCACCCATGAAGCCATCTCCGCCCAATGCTTCACCTGGAACTGAAGTCCCCCTAATGCCACAGAAGCCAACTTTGTCTTCGAGTCTCTTGAGGCCAACCATCTAATGCTGCACTACTGAGCTTATCGCTGTACCTCGAACACCATCACTACCCCTTGGGACCCTTCACACTCCATAGATACATCCGAAGTCATCTTAGATACACCACACCCCATGGGCTCCTCCGAGACCACCAAGATTTCATCCGAATCATCACTCTCAGCGATTGAACTAATGAAATCTGATTTTTCTCCTTTCTTGCACTTCTTCCAAAGCAGATACTCCCACTTAAAGTGCCCTGCTTCTCCGCACTTGAAACATCCCTCGGACCCCTTACTGCCCCTCTATTCACCCTTCTTCTTTCCTTTCCTGTGCTTCTCTGAAATCACAAGACTCTCATGGAAGACCTTCCTCTTTGTCATCCATTTTTGCTGCTCATTGGACCTAAGCACTGATATGATCTCCACGTACACCAATGTCTCCTTACCATATAGCAAAGTTGTCACCAACGGATTGAAGCTTCTGGATAGCAAACACAACAATAATAGACTCTTATCCTCCTCTTCTAAATCCATCCCTATATTGAGCAAGTCCATGCTCATCCAATCGAACCACTGAATATGCCCCACAACATCATCACCCTCCTACATCTGAAGGCTGTACAGTTGCTTCTTCAGCATCAACCTATTGCACATGTTCTTTCCCATGTACAACTATTGCAACCTTAACCATAATCCCTTGGATGTTCTCTCCTCCAATGCACCATACAAAACCTTATTCACCAAACAAGCCCTAATCGTAGCATATGCCCTTTTCTCCGAGGACACCCACTTCTTGTCTTTCATCTTCCTTGGCCTATCCTCCAAGAGCCAACCCAGTTTCAAACTAAGCCAACCCAATTTTTGTCTTGTTTCTATAGTCCCGAATGCAACCTTCTATCTGTCCTGTGCTCTGAGACTTAGCTGACCTAGTCTGAGACTGAGCCGGCTAACCTATAGAAAGCTTCTTTTCTTCAGTCTTCAATCTTTTGACTTTGGTTTCTTGCTCCATCTTGTGTCCTAAGTCTTCAAAGTACCAACCAAGTCCCTCAAGATCCTCAATACCTAAACCTCGACCCATAGAGAGCTACATGCTGCCTCCACCGTAGGACAACTCCTGTCCTAGCCCTAGGACTGCACCTATCCTAGTCTTCCTAGATCCCTCATCCTGACTTCGCCCGTGGCCTCCTAAGGCTTGGGAGCACCACACCATCTACACTGGGCTTCCTACCATGAGGTAGTATCCTTCATACTTTCTTTCTCTAATTACCATCCTACTGTCATGCATGACCTTCAAAATTCCTCCATCAGCTTTCCATCTGAAGCCAGTTGAACCCAATTTACTCAGTGAGATTAGATAATTTTTAAAGCTGGGTATGTATCGAACATCATCCAACTTCTTCACTATTTCATCATGGAGCCTCATGCTGACCGTTCTACTGCCCTTGATCTCACAACTCGATCCATCTGGTAGGAACAAAGTGCCCTCACTGGTCTCCAGGGAGTCAAATAGCTCTTCTCTATAATATATAGATGGAAACAAGCAGAATCTATAATCCACTAGGAGGAAGAAGTGGATATCTTATCAATAATCAAAGGGACATCATCACTACCTTCTATATCATTATTGGCCACGGCCATAGTAGCCCTCATTCGATCTTTGAGTTATGGGCAATCCTTGACTCGATGATCAAATTTATCGCATCAGTAGTACCTGATCTTGCTCTGATCCCTCATCTTGGACCTAGATCGTCCTCCTCCGATCTTTTGCTACTTCATCTTCTGCTGTCTGTTCCTTCAAAAATCACCAAAGCTGAGCTGCCACCATCTGAGCCCGAAGCTGGGTTCTTCCTCCTAAGAACCTCATTCTAAAGAATTACCGCAGTGACCTCATCCATTTGATGATGCTTTTTTCCACTAGAAAAATAGTCACTAAGGACTCATACGAGGGAGAAAGTGATGCTAGTAAGACCAACGCCTTGATCTTCTCCATAACTTTTTCACCAATGCTGAGAAGGTCGGTGAGGATCTTCTGAAAGTTGGATAGATGCTCCTACACGCTCTGACCTTCATCTATCCATAGCTAATAGAACCTCCTTCAAAGGAATAGCATGTTGGTGAGCGATTTTGCCATGTATAACTCCTTAAGCTTCGACCACAGCACCAATGGATAAGTCTCACCAAGTACATGGATCATGACATCATTCGTTAGGTACAAGTAGATCGTGCTCATCATCTGCATCTAGATTCGCTTCCAATTCTTTACCTTCATGATGGTTGGCATCTCGTCTTACAAGAAAGCATCGATCAATCTGTGTTAGATGAGAACATCCTTTATCTTTGCTTGCCACAAGGAGAAATTGTCCATTCCATCGAACCTATTGATCTCCATCTTGATTGTACTTATCTTCTCCATATTCTTTAATCTTTATCACCATTGCTACAATCCATGCTCTGGTACTACCTAACTCTGATATCAATTATTGTGACATCAACTCACTCTGATACCACTTGTTGAGGATCTCATACTAGATTATTACGGCAGAAAGAAAGAAAAAAATAAAACAAGAACAATCAAATACGTGGATCAGCCTAAAAGCTCACCTCCACAAGGCATGCAAAGCTTTACTATGAAAAAAAATAGATACAAGAGGAGATTACCCACTTTCTACTTGCTATACATAATCCTCTCTCAACTAGAAGCTATCCTCACAAAAGCTCCCTCAAAATCTCCAAGGAGACCCTCAGTAGCTACAAGATGCTTGGCCCTCATAGCCTCCGCATTGAATGCTATACATCTGTTGCCTCTCTCTCGAGCTGCATGTACTTGGTGCTCTATCGAACTTCTCTCGGTGGCTACCTCAGCCTCTCTGTGTGCCACTCCTTGCCATAGCATCATAGCCTTTAAATAGGCTTGAGAATCCTCTTCTCAGCAGTTCATAGGTGTCCTAACAAGGCTCTATCTCCTAATATGAGTTGAACAGGATCTTGATGAAGTCTGGAGTATCTTCCAGCCTTCAGATCATGACCATAACTCTTTATGGCTACTAGATTGCATGAATACATCTAGTCTACATGCAACTCTAATAGACCCCTTGGATTAATCACAATCCAAGACCAAATAGAAAATCTCATCCTATTTTGTTTGGTTCTATTAAGCCAACTTTGTCAGAGATTGAGCTGGCTCGACTATGTCTCGCCTGAGCACCTACTTTCTATTTGCCTGAGAGGGTTGGCTCAACTACGATCTAAGCAAGCTTGGTCTCAGCCCAAGCTAGCTCGACCCATATCTAAGCTAGTCCAACAGCTGATACTTCTTCTCTACTGTGGATCAAATTCAAGGCATCAAATCCTAACAAAATATATATAAAGGAGCCACGGGTGGGGCTCACGTGCAAAGGAGCCATGGGTGGCATCGAGGGAAGGGAGGGTTAAGCAATGGATTTTTTATGATTTTTTTGAAGGATAAATTTATCAAAAATTTTTATTGCAAGATTGCCAAGGAAGTGGCAATCTGGATAGCCTAACATACTGAAAGCAATATAGATTGCCAAAGTAATCTGGATTGCCACCCAAAAGGCATACCAAATATAGTAATTAGATGGGCCCACTTTAATTACTGACAATTTGGATAGATTGCTAGCTACCAAACATAATCTAATGGTGATCTTACTTGGCATTAGATGATCCCCACTAAACACTCTCCGGCAAGCAGACTTTCCTAGTCTATGGAGTTTCAGGACTGACCCAGCATTGGAGAGAAGATCTAGATAACATCATCTCTCTTCCAAGGAGCCTTGAGTTCTTCAGCCAGCTCCTTAAGTCCCTAAGCCATCTCATCAAGCTCTCCAGTGTACCAACTAGATCGATGGCCTAGTCAAACATATCTTCAACAGCAATACACACATATAATACATACGTGCATACATACATATATACATACATGCATGCATGCATGCATACATACATACATACATACATATATATATACATACACACACACATACATATGTACACACATACATATATGTCCAAATTGCAACATTATTTCCCTCTCTACAAGAATATAAAGTCTTGAATGGAGTGAAGCCCGTTGCCAGATGTTGGTAACAGGGTCGCTCCCACCAAAGTTCGGCAGTTGGTTCAATATCGATATGACCAGTCCAAGGCATGATGACATGACCAAACTTCAACCAGTAGATTTTTCTTACCACAGCCTATTTCAGATGGCCGATCTCCAACTCGCATGTACTGGATAACCTTCTCAACCATGATTATCAACTCCACTGGTCAATTGGAGGACTTGCCTCATCCAGATGAACTTGAACAGTAAAAGTAGCTATCTTCCATCGAACTGCGAGGTTTAAGTATCAAAGCCCAATCGTCCGACCTTGCTTGGCAACAAATTATAAAGGCAGCCAAATTCCTCTATGAGCAGCGAATCCCTTGCAGCCAAACTTCTTTCAATCAAACTCCTTTTAGTAGTTGAGCTCACCATCATATATTAGGCACCTTGACCGAACGGACTTGAATAGTAGGACCTCATCATCTATACAAGTTTAACTCTTAATTCAGCAAACATCAGCCATCCTGTTGGCAACCTCGAAGGTGTCCACACCTCACCAGAATTATTGAATATAGAGTTCTTCACTACTAACTGATTGCTCATAAGCATTGAAGTCCCATCCAAACTCCAACTATTAATCTTCAACGGACTGGAAAGTCGTGACAATGGACACCATCCTCCATAACAAACTTCATGTGGCCCCGAGCGACCCATGAGTAGATGGTTATGGTCATCGCTATCATTCTATTATAAGCTCTGCCTATTTAAAGGACTCCTCAGATACGTCTTCTCCTCGAAGTTCTCATTGTCTTTCCAAAACTCCTGAGTGCTCCATTTTTGTTGATTGAAGAACTGACTTAACCATCGGAGGATCCTGCTAGAGCCACCCTCATCTCCGGTTCAGACTATTTTACAGGCTCCGACGGCGATCTCATCTTCTCCAACTCTAGCTTTTTCTGGTGTCAACTATTTTCTACTCCGACGGCCATCTCTGAGTCCTTGATTTTTAAAGGAATGCCCGGTCGAGTTCATCTTCTTCCTTTCTTTTCTTCAATTTTTTAGCTTCTTTTTCTTCTAATCTCTTCTTGAGATGCCGCCTAGCAGAGCTTCAACCCGATGATCCACTGCCTCCGCTACCAAATCCATCTAAGAACCAATAGATCTGCTCGCTCTGACCTCATCGTTAGCACCTCAACCTCCACCGACAGTCATGGTGGATTTGATATAATTCAACCTACTAATGCAGTAGGTTAGAGGCCTTACTAAAGTAGTAAAGATCATGCAGTAGCCCCCAGCACCAGTCTAGCCAGAAAGACCCTCATTGGAATATCAAGATCCAGCATCAGAAAGCCCACCTAGGTAAGTCGATCAATGACTCTTGGAAAGGGGGAGTAGAGAGTACATAGCCCCTATTCTGACCATGATTCGACCCCCTAGAGATCTCTACCTCCCTTGGGCCACCTGCCTTTTGAGATCCATGATCGAGATGATTTGCTCGATCAAAAGCTCTAAGAAATGAATCGATGGATTGAGAAACTTTGCCACGCCATTCCAGTCCATAACGATGATATCCGCACTGATCCCCCCTTCTCTATCCAAATCATGTAGGAGTCCATCCTACCGAACTTTAAGCTCCTTTAACTCAAAAGTTACGATGGAACTACCGACCCAGTTGACCACCTCGAGGCCTTCAAAACCATGATGCTATTCCAGGATGCTCCTGACACCAACCTCTATCGAGCTTTTCCTTCTACTTTGAAGGAACCAACAAGAAACTAGTACTTAGACCTCAAATCAGGTACCAACTTTTCTTTTGATCAACTAAGCCATGAATTTGTGGCTCATTTCATCAACAGCCAGTGCAAGAGGCAAGGTTTCGACTCTTTTATCAATATCAAGCAAAAAGAGGGAGAGTCCATCCAAGCTTACGTCAACCATTTCAATACTGCTGCTTTAGAGGTCCATAATCTGGATCAATCTATTATCATGGCTGCATTGAAAGATGGCTTGCAGAAGAATGATCTCCACTTCTCTTTAGAGAAAAAGTATCTTCAAAACTTTGCTGACATGCTAGCCCAAGCTGAAGGCTACGTCTGAGCAAAGGAGGCCTTCAAGCTGAACGATGAAAAGGCCATAAAAGAATGGCAAGCAGGTGAATCAAGCAAGCCTGTAGTTGTTAAGAAGCCGAGTGAAGCTCAGCTATGCTCCAAAACTTCTCCTAAGCACTGATGAGCTCTAACTCCACCCTAAGCTTGTTGGCAAAGGAGCCTAAACCAAAGAGCATGGCAAAACTCTCCTCCCAGGAGATTTCATAATTACTCCCAACTGAATGCTCGAAGATCCAAGTGCTAATGGAGATCAAAGAGCAACTATCAAGGTTTGACAAGATGCGGTCTCACCTGAACAAGCAAAACCTTAATAAATATTATCTCTACCATTATGACCATGATCATGATACTGAAGAATGCATCCAGCTTCAAGATGAGATTGAGAAGCTCATCAAGCAAGATCGGCTCAGCCAATTTCTGAGATGTAGGCCTGAAAGAAGGGAGGATCGGCCAAGGGTGCCACAGCAACTAGAACCACCAAGGAGGAAGGAGCAGCAAGAAGATCGACCACCTCTAAGGATCACCAATACCATTGCTAGAGGACTTCGATGGGGGAAAGTTGGCAGATCAGCAGAATCGACAAAATGGCAGAGGACCGAGGAATCCATCGCCTTCATTGAGGATGATGCACTGGGGGTTCAATTTTCGCATAACGACGTGGTTGTAGTTTTTTTGAATATTGTTGATTATGATGTATGCTATATTTTAATTGATAATGGAAGCTCTACTGATGTCTTGTTCTATAATGATTTTTCCAAAATGTCCATACCTAGTGATCGCTTGGGACCTATGAACTCTCTATTGGTAAGCTTCACTGGCAATGTTGTGCTGATTGAAGGAATAATAATATTACTTGTAGTTGCAGCATGGTACCCAAGGCAGTCCAAGACACATGTTGATTTTTTGGTAGTAAGAACTCTTTTCATCTACAACATAATTGTTGGCTGACCTAGCTTAAATCCACTTTAAGCAATGGTATCAACTTATTATTTAAAGATGAAGTTTCCAACAAACTACAAAATCAAAGAAGTCAGGGGAGATCAAGCTTTGGCAAGATACTGCTATACAATCACCTTACAAGAGAGAGGGCAACCAGATCCTTGTCTAGTGGATGGACTTGATGCCCGTGATGATCTAACTGAAGAGAGGGGCAAGCCTATGGAAGATCTTATTGTGATTTCTTTGAATGATAGGAACAAGGATCATACTATTTAGATTGGCTCCAACCTAGGAGAAGAGGTTAGAAAGTAGCTTATTGCCTTCCTACAAAGGAATGTAAATATTTTTGCTTGGGTTCTTATAAACATGCCCAGAATTGATGCTAAGGTTATGGAGCATCGCCTAGCTGTTGATCCCAAGCACCGGCCTATAAAGGAGAAGTTGCACGGTTATGCACCAGAGCAGCAAAAGGCAATCATGGAAGAGTTTGACAAACTTCTCAAGGCTGGGTTCATCTGAGAAGTATTCTATCCAAACTGGATCTCCATTGTGGTCCTCATAAAGAAAGCAAATGGCAAGTGACAGATGTGCATAGACTTCAAAAAGTTGAACAAGATCTGTCCAAAAGATAGCTAGCCCCTCCTCATGATTGATCAACTGGTGGATGCAACCTCAGGCTACGAGCTCCTCACTTTCATGGATGTCTTCTTAGATTATAATCAAATCCGAATGGCACCAAAAGATGAGAAGAAAACTACTTTTATTACTGACTGTGGTCTTTATTATTACAGGATTATACCCTTTGGGCTTAAAAATGCAGGTGCAACCTACCAGCACCTAGTGAACAAGATCTTCAAAAAATAGATCAGCCACAACATGAAGGTTTATGTGGATGATATGCTTGTCAAGAGTCGATCTTTCATAAATCATATCATCGATCTAGAAGAGACCTTCAGTGCACTCCAAAAGTACAAAATAAAGCTGAACCCATCCAAGTGTGCCTTTGGAGTAACATTGACAAAGTTCTTAAGGTTCATAGTGTCGAGGCATGAAATTGAAGTATACATAGAGAAGATCCATGCCATTCAAGAAGTGACTGTCCCGAAAATATTAAAGGAAGTTTAATGCCTAATAGGAAAGATAGCAGCTCTGAATCACTTCGTTTCAAGATCGACCAAGCGATGTATGCCCTTTTTTCAAGTCCTCAAGTAGCCGAAGAGCTTCTACTAGACTCCTAAATGCCAGCAAGCATTTGAGAAACTAAAAAACTACCTCAGTTCATCTTCTCTATTGGTCAAGCCTGAACCTGGAGAAGAATTATTTTTGTATTTGGTATTCTCACCTATGGTCCTTGCAATAGTCCTAGTTAAAGAAGAGGCAAAAGTGCAAATGCCGATCTATTATATAAGTCGAGTTTTGAGAGATGCTGAAACTAGGTATTCTAAGTTAGAAAAACTAACTTATATCCTACTGATTGTAGTCCGAAGACTCCGACCTTATTTTTACACACCATAATAATCCTCACTGATCAATCCATCAAGAAAGTTCTTCATCGAACAGATGCTTTTGGAAGAATAGCAAAGTGGACAATTGAGCTTACAAAGTTTGACATCAATTTTCAATCTTGATCATCTATCAAGGCTCAAATATTAACCGACCTTGTAGTAGAATGCACCATTCCAGATGAAGCTGAACTTGAGCAGCATAAGGTCAATGTCCCATGGCTACAGGCGAACTCCCCTAAGGAAAGAATGACCTTCCTGAAGGCTTTTGGATCCTATATGTGGATAGTTCCTCCAATGCTTCTAGATCGGGCGCAGGTTTGATTCTAGTCAATCCAAAAGAAATTATTACTGAATATGCACTATGCTTTGAATTTTCCACAACAAACAATAGGATAGAATATGAAGCCCTAATTGTGGGATTAAGGATAGCCAAAAAATTAGAGGTAGATTGGCTAAAAGTTTATAGTGACTCTTAATTGGTGGTAGGACAAGTTGGTGGCAGTTATGAAGCTCGAGAGGAAAGCATGAAGAAGTATCTAGAAAAAGTAAGGAGTCTGATCCCGACATGCAGTGGTTTTGATATCCAATAGATCCCAAGAACAAAAAATTCCAGGATCGATCTTCTCTCCAAGTTAGCAACACTGGCTCCAAATGAATTACCAAAAGAAGTCTTCTTTGAAGTTCTGAAATGTCCGAGCTCGGAGGAACCCCAGATTATAATGCAAGTTGACCAAGAGCCTAGTTGGATCGATCTATTTCTTGCTTATCTCAAAGATGGTGTCCTCTCTTGAGATTCAAAGGAATCTCGAAAATTAATAAATCAAGCCTCCCGATATGTTCTATATAAGAATAAACTGTATAAGAGGTCATACTCTTTGCCACTCCTAAAGTATCTCTGACCTTTCGAGGCTGACTATACACTATGGGAGATGCATGAAAGGATATGCGAAAATCATCTAGGGGCAAGGTTCTTATCTCATAAGCTACTTCAATAAGGATACTATTGGCCGACTATGCATCAGAATGCAGTGGAATATGTGAGAAAATGTGACTGGTGTCAGAGGAATGCCAATATTTAAAGATAACCAGTCTCCCAGCTTACACCTTTGAGCACCCCATGGCCATTTGCATAATGGAGGATGGACATACTCGGATCCTTTTTCATGGCATCCGAACAGCTAAAATTTCTCTTAGTGGCCATAGACTATTTTACTAAATGGGTTGAAGCCAAATCCTTGGCGAAAATTACTGAAGCTAAAGTGCAAGACTTTATCTGAAAGTCTATAATTTATAAATTTGGCCTACCTCGAACTCTTATAATCGATAATGAGCATCGATTTGCTAGAATAAAGTTTATCGAGTTTTGTGAAGATCTGAATATTTTTCACCACTTCACATCAGTAGCTCATCTACAAGCAAATGGCGAAATCAAGGTAACAAACAAGACTCTGCTTCAGCAGATAAAGGCAAGGCTCAAAAAGGTGAAAGGAGCTTGGGTGGACGAACTCTATCATGTGCTTTGGACTTATAGAATCATCCAAAGATTGTCAACTAGGAAAACTCCATTTGCTCTGGCTTTCAAAATGGAAGCAATCATCTTAATAGAACTTAAACTTCCATTAGCATGAGTAGTGGCCTTCAATGAATATAGAAACTCGTAGGACCTCAGGATAAATCTTGACCTACTAGAGGAAAAGCAAAAAGAAGCTCGAATCAGGATGGTGGCTTATAAGCAGAAGGTGGTCCGTTATTACAACTCCAAAGTCAGGAGTAAAATATTTAGAATAGAAGACTTGGTACTTCTATGGGTAGACATCTCATAGCTATAGAATCAAGAAAAACTTGCCCCAAATTAGGAAGGCCCCTATGAGGTCAAGGAGATCGTCTGACCTGAAACTTACTACCTAAAGGAACTTGAAGGAGCTACACTCCCACGACCTTAAAACTCGAAAAATCTATGGATGTATTATCAATAATCATATTTCAATATTTTTTTTCACTTTAACATCCTTGTCTTTGGTGCACAATTGTATGATGGTAGAACTGAAGGCCTCCGATTCTTAAACAGGAGATTAACCTCATCTTAATGAGAGTGAAGGCCTTCAATTCCTAAATAGGAGGTTAATCTCGTCTTAACAAGGGTGAAGATCTTTGATTCCTAAACTGGAAGTTAACCTCATCTTAATAAGGATGAAGACCTTTGATTCTTAAATTGGAGGAAATAGAGAGAGGTCCTTCCAATGGCCCATTTTGTATCCCAGCAACTTCAATAGGAACAGGAGGTGAACCTCATCCTAACGAAAAAAATGTGGCCACGTCAAGAATGAGAGGAGGATCTCATCCTGATGTGGGACCAAAGGCTTGTCTAAGTCCTCTCTCATAAATAAGGAAGGACAGGCATACAAAGCAACAGACTAAAAATATTATCCTGAGGGCAACCCCAAACATCGGGAAAAAGAGTATAGCTACATCTGATCGAGATAATAACAAAGAGGAAGTAAATAAAAAGTCATATCATTAAGATGAAATTCATTATAGAACTAAGGTCTACGAGACCATTTATGAAAGAAAAGAAGGAAAAAGCACAGCCAAAGTCCTAAGAAGAAGGGTCCAAACCCTCGAACTTCAGACTACCAACTTCGGCCATCACTAGAGACTGCTTCAAGTCATTGATCTTCTCCTCGAGCTCCTTCCTTGCTAGCAGGCTCTCACCAAATAATTTATTAACCCTTTGGCAGTCATCTTCAAACTCTTGAAATCTTTTTCTTGGAATCGCCAATTTAGCCCCAACATCTTTAACGGCCTATCACTCATAGGTCAATTGGATCTTCAGCTGTTGAAGTTTGGCTTTCTCCTTCCCGTATGTTTCAGAGAGATCACTTAAGGACCTCCTCAAAGAGTTAACCTATTTCGATTCCTTATCTGCACTGGCCTATTGACTATCAGCTAACTGCTTCTAGAGTCAGATCATCTCACTATTGGCAGCTCTGAGCCTTTATTCAAGTTGGAAAATTTTCTTCATCCAATTCAACCTATAATCATCTTGTGAAGTTTCGACACATGAAACTACTTCTGAAGGTCAGAGAACTTCTTCGACCAGTCCCAACCATACTATTTCTTATCAGAGGATCATGGCAAACTCTCCTCCAATAACTGAATCTTCTTTCTTGCTGCGTTAAGCTCAACTTCGAGAGAGTTAATCTTCACAATCAACATCCAAGACTTATTGTTAGCACGCTTTTGGATCTCCTCGAGTTCTTTCTCAAAATTACTCTTCTTTCTGATATAGTCCATGAAGTCCTTGTGCAAATTGTGAAGATGGGTAACCTCGATCATGGCCTTTGAATAGTTCTTCCTTAATTTTTGAAGTTCATCCTCAACCTTCTTCAATTTCTTTCTAGTTTGATGAACTTCCTTCTTTAAGTGCCTAATATGAGCCTTCAAAGGGACACCTTGAGGCAGAGGATCAGCTTTGACAAGGGACTGCATCTAATGCATAAAAAATTTAATGGTTCAAAGATATTGCCAAAAAAGAAGTTTACTTTCATTGATTAAAATGTTTCGAGTATAAAAATAAGTAGAAAGAAAAAGAAAAAAAAAACAACAATCAAGGACCTCCAACCTTAGGAGGAGAAGCAGTGAGGAGCTCGGTGCTTTTAGGACAACTTCAAGCTCTGGGGCTAGTTCAACTGATACAGAAAGAGGCGCAGCAGAAGAGAGTTCGATTGATGGGAGATCGACACCTGCAGCAAACAACCCTGCCTCATCATCAGATCCACCATCCAAGAAGCTGAGGTCGAGCTTGGGGAACTTCTCGATCACGTTCCTTTGGTAGAGCTCAAACCCCTTGATGAAGGCCACCTTAGCAAAGTTGACCTTGATGTTCTTCATCTTGGAGGAAGCCTTGAAGTCTTGAACTGCCTGCGCCTCGGCTTCCATGATCTACTCCAATGTTTGCCTCTCCTTCTCGACTATTTCAACCTCGACCTTCTTCCTTTCTTTGGTCTCCTGGTCGAGCTTCTCCTTTGCCTTAGTTAGGGCCTATTCGGTGTTCCAGATCATCTCTAGAAGGGCCCCGACCTCTGTAGACTTCTCTTTGAGGAGGCGGTCAATTTTGACCCAATGCTTTTCTTGAAGCTTCTCCACCTTCGACCTTTGTTGGTTAAGCCTCTTAATGTTGGTGATCAGCTGATGACCCAACTACAAGGAAAAAGAAGAGATAATAGATTACGCTAATGAACGAGCATAAGAACAAGTCGATGAAAGGAGATGAGGTAGTTACCTCAAGGAAGGTCTCAAGAGAGTCTCAGATGCACTCTACAAAGTCGACACCCACGATCCTATCCACAACTTTGAGTAGGGTGCATCCGTCGATTAGAGATTTAATGATCTCTCGACTCTCGAAGGGATTTTCCCCCTGGTCCTCGCTGTCATCGATGGATCCACCGGGGTTGGCTTTATGCTTGACCTTTCGAGCGGCCATCCACTTCCTTTTCTTTTCCACCTCCTTTCTTTTTTCAATGGGAGGTTCGAGAGTGGAAACTTCGGTAGGAGGACTGGAGGGAACTAGAGGTGCTGCGGCATCAGTGGTAGCAATGGCATCAGCAAGCGTGGTAGAGCTTAAAGTGCCAACCCTCACCTTCTTCGAGGTCTCACTAAGCACACCGCCTTTCTTCCTCTTAGGAGCTCGAAGCTCCTTGGAGAGGCACTGAAACTCGTTGAAATCCATCTCTGCAATAACAAAAGAATTATAGTTAGAAGGAAAGATCAGAAGGCAATTCAGGAAGCTCAAAAATGTACCTTCTAGATTGAAGGGACTTAGGTCGAGGTTGAACAAGATCAGATCCTTTATTAGCTTAAACATAGGAGAAGCTTGGTAATTTCTAAGCTGGGTGGCCAAGTCCTGATCTTCTCTTTCTAACCTTGGAGCTCGATGGATTGAGTCCCTCAGATGTCCCCAAGGTGGAAGTCCTAATTCTAGAGTCGGACAGAAAGCATAGAAGAACCTCTCCTTCCAGTTGTGAATGGAGGGGGCATCTTTCAATAATCCCTTCTTACCAAACTGGGAAGAAAGGTACCATCAGTTCTTGGCAGTGGGATGGTGCTTAAAAGTGTAGTAATTCTGAAAAAGAGAGATTGTAGGTTGGACTCTGACAATTATACAAAGGGAAAGGAACCCTACAATAATCTTAAAAGAGTTCAAAACCATGGAGGCTAAAGAAATGTTTAGAAAATGAAAAAGAACGATTACAAAAGGAGGGAGTGGAAGCTGTAGTCCAACATGGAAGGCTTTCAGGTACAAGTAGAAGCAACCCGGAGGAGGAGTGCAAGCTTGGCTACTTGACTCAGGGAGTTCAAGGTCATATTCAGGAGGCACCGCATATTAAATTCTAATCAAAGATAGTTCTTCAAAAGACATGGAGTAAGGAATGGTCTCTAGAATGAAAATCGGATGAGGTACCTCCTTAACTTCTATCTCTACCTTGGGAGTCAGATTCGATGAGTTTGGCTCGAACAAGCTTCCAGAACCGTTAGACCAAGAAATGCTACAAGATATTTGGAATCAAACTAAGTGAAAAATCCCCCAAAAAATTAAAGAAAAAATAGTTGTGAAAATCCTTGAAGAATAGTAAACTTCCACAAAGAAACCAAGAACTCCAAAAGTAAAAGAAAAGTGAAGAAAAAGGGAAGAAGGGATGAGAGACTAACCCATGCTAGTCGAAGAACTCAAGGGGAACAACAGAAAAGGCTGAAGGCTATTGGGAAGGATGCCAGTGACCAAAGAAACCTCGATAGAAAGCAAGCAAGATGCTCAGAGGAATTGGAGAACAAAGGAAGAAGGAGAAGGAAGGCATGAGCGAAGATGAGAAGTCGGGGAAGAAAGGCTTTAAATAGCTAAAGAAACCTAGGATGGTTATGATTGCAGGTCTTCTTCAACCAATCCCGACCTACCGCTCATCTGAACCATCATGCCTACCCCTGATAGCTAACGAAATGTTTATGATGCCATACTCAGAACTCCATGCTAGGATGAATTTCGAAATGGACATCCACTCGAGTCATTCATCCATTAAGAAGCTACGGCATCGGTCAGAAAAAGCCAAAAACTTTTCATCTCCTAAGCACGAAAACCTACAAAGAACTTCAACACTCACATTTATATTCCCTTCTTTCAAAACTTTGAACTCGGGAGTAAGGGGACTAGTGTTGGTGATAGGGTCGCTCCTGCCGAAGTTTGGTAGTTGGTTCAGTCTCGGCATGACCAGTCCAAGGCGTGATGACATGATTGAACTTCAACCAGTAGGTTTTTCTTGCCACAGCCTATTTTAGACGGCTAATCTCCAACTTGCATATACTGGATGACCTTCTCAATCATGATTATTGATTCCACTGGTCAATTGGAGGACTTGTCTTGTTCAGACAAACTTGAACAGTAAAAGTAGCTATCGCCAAACTGCGAGGCTTAAGTATCAAAGCCCAACCATCCGACCATGCTTAACAAATTATAAAGGAAGCCGAATTCCTCCTCTATAAGCAATGGATCCCTTGCAGCTAGACTCCTTTCAGTCAAACTCCTTTCAATGGTTAAGCTCGCCATCATATATTAGGCACCTCGACCGAATGGACTTGAATAGTAGAAGGACTTCATTATCTGTACAAGTTCAACTCCCAATTCAGCAAACATCAGCCATCCTGTAGACAATCTCGAAGGTGTCTGAATCTCACCAGAACTGCACCTCACCGGAACTACATAATGTAGAGTTCTTCACTACTAACTGATTGCTCATAGGCATTGAAGTTCCATTCAAACTCCAACTATTAATCTTCAATGGACTGGCAAGTCGCGATAATGGACACCATCCTTCATAACAAACTTCATGTGGCCCCTAGCAGTCCACTAGCAGATAGTTATGGCTGTTGCTATCATTCTATTACAAGCTCCACTTATTTAAATGATCCCTCAGATACATCTTTGATAAGAGCATGATATTATCGTTAAGACACCGTGTTTATCAGTTTAATTCCAACTTCTTAAATAATTTAAAAATAAGTAGCAAGTAGTGAGTCGGATCCAATCCATAGAGAAGGCAATATTTTAGTTTTAAAATCTTTGATTTTTATAAAAAAAGATTTTAAAAAAAATCAAAGCTAAAAAATAAAATTATAAATAGAGAGTGAAGATTGAACGATGCAGAAAATTAAACTTGGTACTAAGATCTACTAGTTAGACCTTAACATCTACTTATGATGAAATTAAAGAGCAATAATTAAAATATAGAAATTAAATTATAATTAAAAATTAAAAGCTAAAATTTAAAGTGCATAAAAGAAATTTTACATTAATTAAAATTTTAAAATTTAAATACATAAAATTTTAAAAATAAGAAAAAAAATTAAAAACTAAAAGTTGATCTCGATCCTGAATCAGCATCGGCATTGAGATGATGTAGAAGCCGACTCTTCTTCGCAGCACCTGTTGTCTTGAAGCAACTTCTAAGCCAAGCATGGCTTCCATCCTAGACCGTAGCTTTCCAATGACCAAAGACATTGAACTTTAAAGGCCTAGAGTCCTTTAAATCGATGTTAGAGGGCTGGAGATCTTTGCTATAGGCAATATGTGATTAAGGTAGACTTTGATCAGCAAAAATAATGAAATTTGAGTAAAAATTAGATTAAAAGTGTCCTCGGTTGAATTCTGCTATGTTAGGTGAAGTCTGGCCGTCAGATGGGGATCAAACGATCCCAAAATTGCTAAAATTGGATGTATAATAGCCCAAATTGAGTCAAATTTAATTTGGACCATTGGATCACTTTAATCAGGAGGAGATCTGGCCGTTTGATCATGGTGGGTGTTTAAATCACTATCGAGAGCTTTCTCCACCATCCGATCGTTGCCTGGGACACATGTTGTCATTCGATCGTGCTTTGATCTCCATCTGAAACCAAATCAAAATAGGAATAAACAACAACCATTGGATCTAGGTTTGGAAGAAATCTAGCCATTGGATCAATGATTGGAGCATCCAAAACCATCGGATGGCACGCTGGGAAGAGATGAAAACCAAATCAAAGAAGGAAAAAACCCTGGCCATTGGATCTGGACCGCAAACCACCATAGCCATAGGATGGCGTAATTACTGTTCATGTAGACCATGTAGACTGAGCATGCATACTGCAGACCACAACCAGTCAGCGCGTGCCTTGCCATGTGAAATTATCATTTTGCCTCTATATGCCATGATGAATTTTCTATAAATCCTTTAGCAGTCTTGGTCCATCACGTGACAGCGTGTGATTCACTGCCTTCTACTGAGCAGGCGGTCCACGCTTGGATCGTGGATCGGTGAGTAACTTTTGTGGCTAAGCTGACTTAGATGGCGTTCGGCTGAGCCGAATGCGATGGCTTTGCTAGGCATGCTGGCTTGGCTGGGCGAGCCAACTGAACCGAATCCAATTTTTTTATTTTTTTCTTTAAAAATTCATATCTGATCCATTTTAGCTCTGATTTGCTCCAAACTTATTTTATTATGATAAAAAAACTAAGCTCTTTTTAATAATAATAATATTTTATTTTTTTATTTATATTATTTTTTAATTAATTTTTTAATTAATAAAAATATTAATTTTTAAAATATATATAAATTAATTATTAATTCTTAAAATATATATATTGATTGATAAATTAATATTTTTATTAAAAAATTTATGATACTTATCACACCTCCTAACTTAAGCTTTGCTTATCCTTGAGCAAATAAAGAATTTAGTTTTAGATACCTTTTAACTTTAGAATTTCGAATTTTACCGAAATAGTTTTCAAAATGGCCATTGATGTTCAGTAGAGCATAAATGAGGTATGTCATTGGGGTATGAATACTTAACTAATATAAAAATTAAGTAAAAAATATTTAAACTTTCTGAACTTTTTCTAAATTGATCTATCTTTATCTTTGAATCATCTAATCTTTCATATGGACAAGTGTATTGTTACTTTCGTTCTTCATTTATTAAATTTTTTATCCACATTGCCTACTCTTTTATGCAAATATCATTACTTGCTTAGGCAACGAGATTCAGTTACTCGATGAAAAATCAATGTATTTTTTTTTAATGTTGTACCACTGTAGAGTGCCTTAACCTCTTAAGTTTTCTATTTAATCCATGGAGCAAGTCTTGGGCCAATGACTCCCAAACTAGTTGGCTTTAGGGCACTAGATATAAAATATTCCTCGGACTTACTAGCTCCAATCAAATAGGCTATGAGTTAAGACTAGCTTTACAACGAGCTTCCTTGCCCTTCCCACCTTTTGATGCAAAACTGAATGCTTGCTTAGGCAAAGAGGTCTGGTTACTCAATAGAAGTACTTAGAAACTATTTTATTTTATAAATTTATTTTTATATATATGAAGAGATGTATAGTTATCCTAGACAAGTCCATAAAAAGTATACTCCTCTTTGATGCTAGTAGAAAAAATTAGAAATGCTCAAAGAAAATATTATTTATATTCTAGACTTAACTCTTTTATGGATTTTCTTAATACTTGATTGATAGTTCTTGATCTAGGGTTTTACAGGTAGATCTTGAAACTTTTTCAAGATCTTATAGTGGAAGATTTAAATAAATTAAATATTTATTTAAATAAATATATAAATACCTAGATCTTAAATCTATTACATGATCAAGGTATGATATTAAATTAAAAATTAAAATTAAATAAGAAAGAAAATATTGATCAAATCAACCTAGATCTACACTACATCAGATGTAGGTATGAAGTTTATAGATCATATCTATTACCGAAGCAAGTTAGATATTCTAACTTGCTGATCCAGACTTAAGGATGAAGTCATGAGCCGCACATGCATTCGGCCCCTAGGAGTCGTTCACACGAGCCTACGATCTTTGATCTAAAGTCCGATGTAGGAAATCAGCACAGCATGCTAGTACTGTGCTGATCCTTCTTCGACGGTCAATCTAATGCTCCCTTCTTCAAAGTTTAGACTCTTCAAAATATGAGAAGAAAGATGAGAGTTTACTGATCTGAGACTCTCTCAAAAAAAAAGAGAAGAGATTGAAAATAAAATAGCCCTAGAAAAAGATCCTCTTCTTCTTCTCTTTTCTCTCACCTAAATACCTAGATTGGTGCCTATGGAACCCCCATGCCCAAGGACCCTCTTTCTTTAATTTTCACACATCCCAAACTTCTCTCAAAGATCTATATTTCATAAAAAAATTAGAATAAAATTCATCCAATAAATAGAGAAAAAGAAGAGTCCAAGTTAGATCAAAATCTTAGACTCGGAATATCCAAATATGGAAAGTTGTTGGGGCGCCCAACTCTTGGGCTAGGCGCCTCCTCCATAAGTATAAGTATCCCTTAGACCTAAGAGGACAACCAACCTATATGGCACATAGCGACCTATGCTCGATAGACGCTGTTGTCCTAATTAACAACCTATCATTTGGTCATGAATAAATTTAAGGACTAATCGATAAATCCTCTCTTTATCAAAACTAAATAGTCCTAAGGACTTTATCACAACAATGGAGTTCATTAGAAGATGTAAACTTATGATGAAAAACATGCCAAAGTATTTTTATTAATTAATAAATTAATTATAATTATAAAATAGCTCAACCATCAACAAGCTGACGATTGGCTTTGGAACATAATTTCTAACAACTCCCACTTGTCCTAAAGCCACTCGGCATAGTATCTAATACCCATCTTCAACTTATGGTTGTCGAACTCCTTGATTGCCAGGGCTTTAGTGAAGGGGTCGGCTAGGTTCTCCTTTCTGTCGATCTTCTAAAGATCGACATCATCATGATCCACGATCTCATGGACCAAATGAAAGCAGCATAGAATGTGCTTTGTCTGCTGGTATGCCTTCGGTTCCTTTGCTTAAGTTATGGCACTAGTGCTATCGCAGTAGAGCGGGACTAGACCATCAATGGAGGGTGCTATTCCGAGCTCGGTGATGAACTTTCTCAGCCACACAGCTTTCTTTACTGCATCTGATGCTAACATGTAATCTGCTTTACAAACAGAGTCAGTCACTGTATGCTGCTTGAAACTTTTTCAGCAAATGGCTCCACCATTTAGAGTAAAGATATATCCTGACACACTTTTACTGTCATCATAGTCAGATTAAAAGCTAGAGTCTATAAACTCCACAAGCTTTAGATCTGACTCACCATAAACCAACCATTGATTCTTAGTATTTCTCAAATACTTAAGGATGGTTTTAACCACCTTCTAGTGATTTTCTCCAGGATCAGACTAGTCTCTACTCACCACTTCTAGTGAGTATGCCATGTCTGGTCTCATACATGTCATTGCATACATAATAGATCCCACTATCGAAGCATATGGGATTCTACTCATATGCTCTCTCTCTTTAGGAGTTGTCGAACAATCCTTCTTAGAGAGAAAAATTTTTTAGCCTATCCGGAGATAGTCCTTTTTAAAATTTCCCATGCTGAACCTCTTCAGCATAGTTTCTATGTATGTGGACTGTGTTATACCAAGCATCCTTTTAGATCTATCTCTATAGATCTTCATCCCTAGGATGTAGGATGCTTCACCCAAGTCCTTTATGGAGAACTGTGATGACAACCAAACTTTTATTCCTTATAGTGCGGGGATATCATTTTCGATTAAGAGAATGTCATCCATGTACAAAATAAGAAATATCACTGCTGGACAATTTGCCTATTTGTAAATGCTGGGTTCTTCTCCATTCTTAACGAAGCCATACGTTTTGATCACTTTATCAAAATGCATGTTCCAACTCCGAGATGCCTGCTTCAATCCATAAATAGATCTCTGAAGCTCACACACCTTGGACTCATCTGTGGATGTGAACCCTTCAGGTTGTATCATATACACCTCTTCAGTCAACTCTCCATTTAGGAAAGTTGTCTTCACATCCATCTACCAGATCTCATAGTTCAGATGGGCAGTAATGGCAAGCATGATCTGAATGGACTTAAGTATTGCCACAGGAAAGAACATCTCATCATAGTCAATATCATAACATTGACGATACCCCTTAGCAACTAGATGGACTTTATAGGTCTCCACCTTTTTGTCTGTGCCCCTCTTTCTTTTGAAGACCCATTTACACCCAATGGATTTAACCCCTTCGGATGGGTCAACTAATGTCCATACATCATTGACCTTCATACAATCCATTTCGAATCTCATGACTTCTAGCCATTTCTCAGAGTCAGATCTCTGCATCGCATCCATATAAGTGATCAGATTCTCATCGTTCTCATCGAGTTTGATGGGATTGCCATCTTGAACTAAGAATCCATAGTATCTGATCGGATGGCGCGGTACTCTACCAGATCATCTTAATGGTGTGGGTTCACTAAGCTTCGGATCTAATCTGATCAAATCCGACTTAGGTTCAACATTCTGTATCGGACTTTCTACCTGTTGAACTTCATTAAGTTCAACCTTAGAGGCAACAGTTCCTTCACCAAGGAACTCCTTTTTCAAAAAGATTGCCCTAAGGCTGACGAACATCTTTTGTTCATTAGCATGGTAGAAATAGTATCCTTTGGTCTCTTTTGGGTATCCTATGAATGTACACTTATCAGACCTAGGTCCAAGTTTGTCTATAACTAACCGTTTGACATAAGCCGGGCACCCCCAAATCCTAAGGTGTGAAAGTGCTGGCTTACGTCCTGTCCATATCTCATATGGAATTTTAACTACAGACTTACTTGGAATCTTATTTAATAGATAACAAGTCGATTCGAGTGCATATCCCCAGAAGAATATCGGCAAGCTAGCAAATCCCATCATGGATTGGACCATGTCTAATAAAGTCCAATTCCTCCTTTCTGACACACCATTATGCTATGGTGTTCTAGAAGGAGTCCATTGGGAGAGAATTCCATTCTCTTCTAGATATATGAGAAACTCATCAGAAAGATATTCTCCTCCTCGATCAGACCAAAGAGTTTTAATAGTCTTTTTAGTTTATTTTTCTACTTCACTTTGGAATCATTTGAACATTTTAAAGGAATCTGACTTATGTTTCATCAGATAGACATATCAATATCTGGATAGATCATCTATGAAAGTGACGAGTAGACATATCCACCTCTGGCACTTATGCTCATTGGTCCACATACATCAGTATGTACTAGACCTAAGAGCTCATTGGCTTTCTCACCTTTTCTAATAAAAGATGATTTGGTCATTTTATCAAGAAGACAGGACTCACAGGTTGGAAGTGATTCACAATCATTGACTTTGAAGATTCCCTCTTAAGTCAATCTGTTTATCCTATTCTTGTTTATATGATCTAGCCTACAGTGCCATAAGTAGATATCTGATACACTATCTAATCTAGGATGCTTGCCAGTAGAATAGACTACATTAACAGATTGTGATAACATATATACACCATTATTCAATTATCCACAGAAAGCAGTAACACCATTCACAATGACATTACAAACTCATTTCTTTATTAAAATTTCATAATTGTTCATGGCCAAAAGGCCTATAGAAATGATATTTAAAAGAAAACTAGGACAACAATGACAATCACTAAGAATAATGGTATGAGATTCAAATATAAGTTTCAAAATTTCTAAAGCTAGAACTGGAACTGATCTTCCATCTCCAACATTTAGGAATCTCTCACCTTGCTCGAATCTTCTATTGACCTGCAACCCCTGCAATGAATTATAAATATGGTAAGGGCTACCGGTATCCAATACCCAGTCAGTAGTATCACAAATAGAGAAATTGCAAGGAGTTATCATATAAATACCTTGCCCAGCAATAGCTTGCTTCTTTCTCTACCTGTTCGGATCTAGGAAGGAAATGTACTGAGGATAGTTCCTCTTCCAGTGCCCCCACTTCTTGCAAAAGAAGTATTCAGCTTGACTCTTATTGGGCTTGATCTTTCTGATCTGGCCTTGCATTGATGTCCCAGCCTGAACTAGTCTTGCCTCTCAATGTCATCGGATGTGCCAAAAGAATCCTCCAACACTTGGAGCATTTTATTTGGCTAAGCTATCTCAAATCTGCTACTGAACTCATCGCTCATCGCAGCCAGCATAATGCAGCACACCATGGTTCAATCACTGAGCCACTTCTAATAAGTATCTCTGACTATTCCATGTGCATTGGCAGTTGGCTCCTCAGGTGCAGGATCTATCAGCACATATAGGATCCGTTCATGCTCCAGGACAATCTTCAACCTTCGGTACTAGCTACCGAAGTTGGATCCCACCAACTTATCATTATCCAACAATGATTGGAGCGATAGGGAAGTGGCCATGTCTGTACAAAAGAAAACCAAAACCTAATTAGTAATTGATTCATTAAACCTAAATATTTGGATTTTAATCAAAAGGTTTCTCCCACTATTTTATTCGAATTGATAGTCTCTACCTCTAATTCAAGAAATTATCCTAATTCCTTAGTGGGTACTAGAATCCACATAGACTGTACATGAGCCCAACTTTGATTGGCCCACCTATGCACATCTAAGGATAGGTTCATAATCAATTATTTTTTTAAATAATTTCTAATAATTAAATTTTACCCCAGGCCCTGATCAGTTGGCTTTGGCTTTCTCAGAAAAGGGTCGAGTTATGTCCAACCATTAACATGACCATACTTAGCCCATCCAACCAATGAATGATCAGGCCCAACTTTGGTTGGCCCACCTGACCATCATTTAGAAAGATGTATCCAAGAGATCATATAATGAATGATAATTCCATCAATCGATAAGTACCAGGCCTTTGGGCCTCTAATGATTATCCAACTAATGAACTCATTATCATCCACTTTAATGAGAGGCTATGATCCAGTTATCATATAACTATTTCATTTTAGAAATCTAATAATTTTAGAGGATTTAATTTATAGAAGCAAGTAGGTCAGATTAACCAGCTTATCATGATCCTTCCACTAACTTCACCAAGTCAACTTAAAGGAGACCATTAATAGGCTGGTCTAGGAGCACCTAGATCAGTCAAACTAATTTACCTAGCTAACATGGGTCAGCTCAAATAGTTAAGCAATCTGATCAAAACATAATCTCACTAAGAGATCAGGTAAGTTCGATCAGTGGAAGGGTCTACCAGGCTTGCCTTAGACACCATCAGAAATGGTCAGATAAGCGAGCTGTTAATTAAAAACCACTGGTCTAATTTATCTTAGACACCAACTGGTTTAATTAGTTTCAATTAGATCAACCTAATAGTTCATGCTAGACCGTGTAGCCAAGAATCAAGTCCATCTTGGATCTTGTTAAAGACATGGACTTGACCAACTATAACTATTGTAATTGATCTAGAGAATCCTTGAACTAATCTAAGACAATAATTAATTAGATTTAGTCAATTCTCTAATTAAGTCCAATCTTTAATCTAACCCTAGGTCTAACCCAATTAATGGACCTAATCCCCACTAATCCATTAACCCAATGTGTTATGATTTATATTGTAGGATCTTCAATTTACAATCCTAGAATCTAATCAAACAACTTCTTAATTCTTAATTAAGTTTTGGGCTGAGGGTTGGGGTTTGGCTTTTCAAAAATAGTTTTCATGTTTGTAAAATATTTTTATAATATGGTTCTATCAACCAAGTTGCATGTTTGATTCATAATCAATATGCAAGTAACATAAACATGAATCTACTTTAGATCTAATCTAAACAAGTTCATGTAATTAAAATAATTTCAATAATAATCAATCATAAATCTTTCTAAATCAAATCTAATATATTTATAAAGATTAAAATTAGATTAAAATATTTTTAATCAGATCATAAAATCTCTTAGATCTAATTTAAAATTTTATGATCAATATTTTAGATCAACACGTACTAGGACAACCTATTCACTGTAAGGGGTAAACCTTACAGCAGGACAACCATATGGCAGTCCGTGCAATCTAAAATATTTTATTTTTAGATCTAAAACTATTTTAAATCTATTAAATTATAAATAAAATTAGATCAAATCTAATAAATTTATGATTAGAGTCAAATCATCACGAACTAGGATAATCTATTCACTGTAAGAGATAAACCTTACAGCATGACAACCTTATGACAGTTCATGAGATCTGAATTTTTTTTTTAATTTTAAATTTAATAATTAAATTATAAATTAGATTTAATCTAAGAAATAATCTAAACATGCATAAAAATTATGTAATAACAACCTTGCTCTGATACCAATTATAGGTTCTTGATCTAGGGTTTTATAGGTAGATCTTGAAACTTTTTAAGATCTTACAGCAAAAGGCTTAAATAAATTAAATATTTATTTAAATAAATATATAAACACCTAGATCTTAAATTTATTATATGATCAAGGCATGATATTAAATCAAAAATTAAAATCAAACAAGAAAGAAAAGGTTGATCAAATCAACCTAGATCTATAATACATCAAATGCAGGTATGAAGTTTATAGATCATATCTATTACCTGAGCAAGTTAGATATTCTAACTTACTGATCCAGACTTAAGGATAAAGTCATGAGCTGCAAATGCGTTCGACCTCTAGGAGTCATCCACACGAGCCTACGATCTTTGATCTGAAGTCCGATGCAGGAAATCAGCACAACATGCTAGTACTGTGCTGATCCTTCTTCGATGGTCGATCCGAAGCTTTTTTCTTTAAAATTTGGACTCTCTAAAATATGAGAATAAAGATGAGAGTTTACTGATCTAAGTCTTTCTTAGAAAAAAATTTCAAAAAAAAAGGAAGAGAGATTGAAAATAAAACAGCCCTAGAAGATGACCCTCTTCTTCTTCTCTTTTCTCTCACCTAGATACCTAGTTTGGTGCCTATGGAACCCCCATGCCCAAAGATCCTCTTTCTTTGATTTTTTCACACCCCAAACCTCTCCCAAAGCTCTATATTCCATCAAAAAAATAGAATAAAATTCACCTAATAAATAGAGAAAAAGAAGAGTCCAAGTTAGATCAAAATCCTAGACTAGGAATATCCAAACATGGGAAGTTGTTGGGGTGCCCAACTCTTGGGCGCCTCCTCCACAATTATTGGCATGGACTAGTAAGGGAGGGTGTAAAAGAAAGAAGATTATTTTCATGGAATAAGAGAAGAATTAATTAAAAGAGGGGGAGGCACTAAAGGAAAGGTGTTTTGGTCAACAAGAATTCTATCTCATAGAATCCTAAGCAAAACTAACTCCTCTTTTGATTTAGTCTTCCAACAAATTGCCTTATAAGAAAAGGAGAAGAGAAAGAAGGCATGAGAATCCATAGGAGTGGAGAATTTTCATGTAAGAAATAAAATAAAAAGGGCATGGGGCGTGAGGATTAAGTGGCGCAAGTGATAGGGAGTCCTAGTCACACTAAGACTCCTATTTTGACTTGGTCAAACAAGATCTTTTAACCAAATAAAATCAAGATTAAACTAACCCAATTAAATAAGGCTCTAACCTATTTAAGAACTTAATTAAATTAAACTAAATTAAATTAAATTAAATTTTAATTTATTTTCTAATCAAATTAGAAAATTGGATTAATCCAAGTCCTAGTTAGACTAGGACTAGTTCTTCCTTGCACTTAGCTTATCTAATAAATTAATTGAACTTGATCCAATCAAGCCTAAACTAAATCCAATTAAATCATATTTAACTAAACTTAATCTCAGCCTATTGGCTTAATCAAATTAAGCCAATTAGCAATCCAATTGCTAATCGATCCTCCTACAACACTTGCACTAGGTTAAACACCAATCATATTGATTGTTTAATCCTAGAATGATTCTTAATCATTGATCAACCATCTGATCAGATGGTAAACTCTAATGTGTGTAACCTTATAGGTTCAAACCTAAATCAGTAGCATAGAAATAAATTTTTGTACCAATCCAAATGACCATCTAGCAATAATACCCGATGGTCGGATAGGTCAAAGGTCTAGAACATCATCCTTAAAATCCATACGGATATAGTTTCCATATAATTCATCTCCTTGACCATAATGCTCATAGGACACCTCAGAGTTCAACTGTCAACTTTGATCAGGTTGTCCACATTATATTTCAAAATATCAAATCTATCTGATGGATTACCCTAGCCAAGATTTTGCTATATTGAAATATAGTGATACATTCTTCTCCAACTCTTGGAGTGGTCAATTTCATCTTGATCATACTCTGACTTTGCAAGTACTTGATTGTACCCAGAAGCCTTCCATTGCTGAATAAGAAATTCAGTTAGTTCGGTACCAAAGTATAGTGAGTTGCTTGTAAGTCACCGAGGTGATCTCAGGTCTAAGGGATATTTATACCTATATCCCATCAGAGATATTTTCGATAGTAGAATGCTCTAGAGTTGGTTATGTTCAATGATGATGTACCCATACATCTCACCTGTATGTCATACTAGTATCTCCATACTTTTTGGTTAAGAGGATAACCAATCTATATGGCATATAGTGATCTATGCTCGATAGACGTTGTTGTCCTAATTAACAGCCTATCATTTGATCATGAATAAATTTAAGAACTAATCGATAAATCCTCTCTTTATCGAAACTAAACAGTCCTAAAAACTTCATCACAATAATAGAGTTCATTAGAAGATGTAAACTTATGATAAAAAAGATGCCAAAATATTTTTATTAATTAATAAATTAATTATAATTATAAAATAGCTCAACCATCAATAGACTAACAATTGGCTTTGGGACACAATTTCCAACATTGATCCCTTAATATCTCATAAATTCTTTGATCTGTGCATTAATTTTTTAAAAAAAATACTTAATTCAACTCGATTCTTAAGTATAATCGGATGTCTAAATACTAAATACTAACTTATTTCATGGACTTAAAATCTAAAATTTTTTATTATTCTCTCTCCCGACTTAATCGATATTATCCTTAGTGGAGAAGAAAAAATAATGTAATAAAGAAAAGAAAGAAATACACCTGACTCAATATGTTCTCATGGTCCAGCATGTGCCTTTTAAAATTTGGCTCTTCCTCCAACTTATTCAATATGTCCTAAAAAAAGAAACTAAAAAGATAAATTAGATGAAAGAAAACTAAATATTGGATTGCCTTCCAACAAGTGCTAAGTTTGCCATCTTTAACTAGACACAAAGTAATCTATCTATCCTGTGTCGAATACTAGATTGACAAATTTCAATGATTTTGGATTGTCAATCTCAAAAAGATAGTTTGTTATCCTTGTATTGATATATTCATTGTTATTTATGGAAAGATAGTTCATGACTCTATTCTCAGATCCTTGTTTATTGAGAATTTCTCCTATTTGTTCTTCTAAAATACTCATAAATTGAGTTTTTGGATTAGGAGTAAAGTTTGATGCAATGGGTACTAGAAGGGTGACTAAAGATAGTTTTAATTATGAAGGTAAATTAATATGATCTTGTTTGAACGACTTCATTGATATTTCATTATATGCCTCTTGATTTTTATAAGAAGAACTGGCTTCTAAGATTGAAGAAAATAGGATTTCAGATTTATAGGTCTCAAGTAAATTATCTATTCTCTTCTTTTCTTTATCTATCTTATTTAAATTAGAACCAACATCAGTACTAGTTTCGGACTCAGATTCTTCTATGTGGTTAGTCTCGGTACTAACATTTTATTCAATATTTTTATTTTGGCTAGCATCAGTACTAGTCTCTATTACCCGATCTTGGTATGGGTCCATAAGAATCCTATAACTTTTAAGTTCAAAAATTACTTTGGCATTCTCTAGATGAGGATTCTTAGGTGGAAAATTAGATTGATAATTAAATTAAGATAGTTGATGGACAATAAGTGGATTATTTATAAGAATTGTTGGCTCAGCAACTGACCTAATTCTCTTCTCATGTTAGACTCAGCTAATTATTCTATTTATACTTCTAGCCTGATGATAGATTATTGTTGAGTCAGAATCAGTTGTTAAAGTTGATTAAATCTATCGTTGGCTAGATTGGTCTGTTGAGAAGGTGGGTATGATGGTTGATTATAATAAAATGGTTAGATAAACTGACTAGGCTGACTCTTATTATAGGCATAATTTTGATATTGGGTCTGAGCCTGAGTCTGTTAGGGTATCCAAGAAAAATTAGAGTGGTTTCTCTAATCTGGGTTATGTAAATTTGAAAAGGAATCATTAACCGGCTTGGAGTAGTCTTGTGTAGCTTGGACTTGTTCTTGGATAAAAGGTAAAAATTATGCGGCCTCACATTATGGGTTGGGCTAGCATAAATAGAACAAATCTCCTGATACTTAGAAGGTGATGTATTTTATGTAGGAGTTTGTTGCCCTAGGATTAGGAGTTGATCTAATTTCTAGGCAAAAAAGTCCACTTTATTTATCAGATTCAAGTCAATCTTAGAATTAGATTTTGAATGTTTAAATTCATGGATCCCTGCCCATTTTTGGTAGAAGGATAACAAAGCATGGTTAATTGAGTTTTCACTTAAGATTTCAAATAAAGCATAGGCTTCATCTTTACTTTTATTCATAAATGTACCTCTACTGGATGCATCTACCAATTATCTATATTAGTCTCCTAAACCCTCATAGAAAGCTTGAATTACTTGCCACTTAGATAGACCATGATGTGGGCATTTTCTAATAAGTTTCTAAAGTCTTTCCCATGACTCATGAATTTGTTCCTCTGGAAGCTGAGCAAATCCAGTGATAGCTAGCCTCATGGTGTTGGTTAAACCTATGGGATAAAATTTCTTAAGAAATTCACTTTGTAATTTAGCCCAAGTTTTGATTGGGCTTCCTATTGTGCCAAGCCAGTACTTAGCTTTATCTTTTAATGATAAGGAGAATAAGATTAATCTAAGGGCATCATTGATTAAATTTTGAATTTTCACTGTAGAGCAGATTTCTAAAAACTCATCCAGATGCTTATAAAAGTCTTCATTGGTGTTCCTATAGAAAGATGAGAGCATCTGAATTATGGTTGGCTTGATCTCACAGTGGGATACATGAATATCAGGTAATTGGATGCACGTCGAAGGATTATAACTGAAAGAAATAAAGTATTCCTTTATCTACCTAGGTGGTTCTCTAAAATTTTCAGCCATTTGGCTGTTAGATTTAATATAGTTCAGCCATTCAATTTTATAATTGGATTCAACTAAATCAGAAAAAGCGATCTCTTACCGTGCATGTACTAGTGTAACCCTAACATGTGGTCCAAAATTTTTTTAAAGTTTTTATTATTATTTATTATTATTTATTATTTTATTATTTTTAAAAAAATTTAAAATTTTTTAAATTTTTTTATTATTTTTTATTTTGTTATGATTTTTAATTTAGTTTAATTTATTTTATTTTATTTTATTTTATTTTTGGAGGAAAAAAGAAGAAGAAAGAAAGAAGAGTTCTAAAGAGGAGGTCCTAAGGAGTCCTAGAACTAAGAAGAGAAAAAAATTAGTTTTATTTAGATTTAATATTTGTTAGCAATCAAGTTAAGCAAACAATCCTAAGGGTTGTCCTAGATCTAGACAGCTCCTAATTGCCAAGGTCACCTTCAAGCCCTCCAAGTGTAAGATCAGCCAATTAACTGGTTAGATAAATATAAGGTTGGTGGGAGTCCTCCCGTTGCTTGCCTTAGACACCAATTATGCTTGACCAGCTAAGCTAATTAAACCAATTATAAATCACCTTCCTCAGGCCCAGTCATTCCTGAATCATTTTTCTTTAAACACCAGTTAAATTGACTAATCCTAATCTGATCCAACTTTTAAGATTTCTTGTCCTAATGAGCTCGAGTTCCTAAGGCTGATGTCTAATTAATTTTAAAATTAAAGGCTTAGATCAATGCAGGATGCTGATTGATTGTTTGTGGGCTAAGGAAGGATGATCAAATCTCCATCTTATCTTGTTTAATAGGTTGTGCCTTTAAATTATTTTTAATATGAACATGCACAATCATTTTTGGATAAGGGGTTCTATGCAACTAAATTAAATGCATGAATCTTAATTGAACTTGAGAGCTTACCTTGTCTCCAGCAATCACTAAAAAGAAAAAGAAAAATAAAACTAATCTAATATGATGGATACTCTAAGCAATTAGGGTTTCTAATCTTATCATGAGATTTTTAATTAGATTTAAGTGGATAATTTTTAATTAATTTAAAAATAAAATAAATAATAAAAAGAATTAAGGTTTAGGATTGATTTCACCAAATAAGATTGGAAGCTTCCTTCCTGCCCAAATCTTTTTGTTCTTTTTTTTAATCTATAAAATAAAGAAGAAAAAGTTAGTAAGAAATATTTACATAAAATTAAAGAAATTAAAAATTTATTTATAAATAATTTATAAAAAAATTTAAAAAAAAAAATTTCATGCTATCTTCGATAGTTGTACCAAAAACTTGATAAGAGCACGATATTGTTGTTAAGATACTATGTTTATCAGTTTAATTTTAACTTCTTAAATAATTTAAAAATAAGTAACAAGTAGTGAGTCGGGTCGAATCCATAGAGAAGGTAGTGTTTTAGTTTTAAAATCTTTAATTTTTATAAAAAAAGATTTTAAAAAAATTTAAGTCAAAAAAAAAATTATAAATAAAAAGTTAAAATTGAATAATGTAAAAAATTAAACTTAGTACTAAGATCTACTAGTTAGATCTTAACATCTACTTATGATGAAATTAAAGAGCAATAATTAAAGTATAGAAATTAAATTATAATTAAAAATAAAAAGCTAAAATTTAAAGTGCATAAAAAAAATTTTGCATTAATTAAAATTTTAGAATTTAAATACATAAAATTTAAAAGAAAAGAAAAGGAAATTAAAAACTAAAAGCTGATCTCGATCTTAAATCGGTATCAACGTTGAGATGGTGTAGAAGCCAGCTCTTCTTCGTAGCACCCATTGCTTTGAAGTAGCTTCTAACCCAAGCATGGCTCCCACCCTAGATCGTAGCTTTCTCATGACCGAAGACAATGAACTCTAGAGGCCTGGAGTCCTTTAAATAGATGTTGGAGGGCTGGAGATCTTTACTACAGGCAATATGGGACTAAGATAGACTTTGATCGATAAAATAATAAAATTTGAGTAAAAATTGGATTAAAAGTGTCCCTGGTTGAATTTTGTTGTTTTAGGTGAAATCTGGCCATCAGATGGGGATCAAACAATCCCAAAATCACCAAAAATGGATGTATAATAGCCTAGATTGAGTCAAATTTAATTTGGACCATTAGATCGCTATAATTAGGAGGAGATCTGATCGTTAGATCGCACTGGGTGTTTAAATCACCGCTGGGAGCTTTCTCTATCGTCTGATCATCGCCTGGGATGCACGCAGCTGTCCGATCACACTCTGATCTTCATTTGAAACCAAATCAAAATAGGAATAAACAGCAACTGTTGGATCTAGTTTTGGAAGAAATTCTGCCATTGGATCAATGTTTGGAGCATCCGAAACCATCAGATGGCATGCTGGGAAGAGTTGAAAACCAAATCAAATAAGGATAAACCCTTGACTATTGGATCTGGACCGCAAACCACCATAGTCGTAGGATGGTGCAATTACTGTTTATATGGACTGCATAGACTGAGTATACTGCAGACCGCAACCAATCAGCACACACGTTGCCATGTAAAATTATCATTTTGCCCCTGAACGCTATGATGAATTTTCTGTAAACCCTTTAGCGGTCTTGGTCCACCATGTGGCAACGTGTGATTCGCTATCTTCTGCTGAGCTAGCGATCCACGCCAGAATTATGGACCAGCAGGCGGCTTTTATGGCTAAGCCAGCCTGGACAGCACGTCGGCTGAGCTAGATGTGCTGGCTAAGTTGAATGCGATGGCTTGGCTGGGCACGACAATTTGGCTGGATAAGCCAGCTAAGTCGAATCCAATTTTTTTTAAAAAAAATTCATTTTTGATCCATTTTAGCTCCGATTTGCTCAAAACTTATTTCATTATGACCAAAAATGTAAGTTCTTTTTATTAATAATAATATTATTATTTTATTTTTATTATTTTTAATTAATTTTTTAATTAATAAAAATATTTATTTTGTTGTTCCTATGGCTGCTCGAAGCCACAGTCGTAGATTCAATCTCTTGCATGAACCTGGGTGTTAATCCAACAAATTGAAGAAGATCTAAGAAAGATGAGAGAAGCTAGGGTATTGGTGTTAGAACCAGAGAGAAGAGAGTTAGGGAGAAAAGCTCAATTGTATTTCCTTCTATTGTAAAAGTTACAATGTCCTGATTTATATACCCTAGAGTTCCCATATGAACCCTAATAAACCACGGCTTAAAAACTCCCTTAGGCTAACCCAATACATGAAAGCACTCACTGAGCCCAAGTCTCACATGCTCTCATCCTGTGGATTTAATCCCAACCTATACATAAATTAGCCCCCTTAAGACCTCTCAAACCAGGCCTTAAGACCCCGAGGATCAACCCAGACCCTAGTCCAAAACAGACCCTCGCGTAACTCTGTCCGCGCATTGAGTCGGCTCAATCATAGCACTGAGCCGACTAAGTTTCACTAGGTTGGCTCGGTTTGAAATTGAGCCGACCTAGTTTTATGCCGTGCCTGCAGTTCCGAAACTCGATCTTTCTCTTTTTCCTATGCTTTAAGACTTAGCCGACCCAGTTTTAGACTGAGCTGGCTAACCTGCAGAAAATGTCCTTTTTGCAGTCTTAATTCTTCGACTTTGGTTCCTTGCTCCACCTTGAATCCCAAGTCTCTGAAGCACCAACCAAACCCCTTAAGGCCCTCAATACCCGAACCTCAAGCCCGTGGAGAGCTACATGCCGCCTCCATCCTAGGACAACTCCTATTCTAGCCCTAGGACCACACCTATCCTAGCCTCCCTGGAGCCCTCACCTTGGCTCCACCCGTGGCTTCCCAAGGCTTGGGAGCACTACACCACCTACAATCTCCACCTTGGTGCGCTCAAGCCTTGGCACACCTAGCAACATCCTCCAGCATGATCCTACTATCCCTACATGTCCTGATAGCCCCTCGTGCTCACCTTGCCACTGTCATTCTTCTTCAACTATTGAGCTTCCTTTGTGGCCTTCGGGATGACCGTCTCAATAGCTGAAGTCCTTAGCTTGTTTCTCTGTACCACCTTTGGAGTTGTAGGTATCCTTCTACTTGGCAGCTGCATCACATATCCTAGACTTTCCTAGAGATCATGCAATGTTCCTTTACCAGCACTCGCTGCATATCTTGATGCTCCACCTGAGACTATCCCCTCAGAGTCATGCCTATCTCCCTGCACAATCCTCTCCACCTAAATCTGTATAGCCCCAACACTGGTGCTCGGATATAGATCCTCCCTCTGCACCCCTCTGCTCTGAACCCATGTCACAGCTTCCTCCACCCATGAAGCCACCTCTGCCCGATGCTCCACCAAGAGCTGAAGTCCTTCTGATGCTGCAGTAGCCGACTCTATCTCCGAGTCTCTCAAGGCCAACCATCCAATGCTGCACTATTAGGCCTACTGCTATACCTCAAATACTGTCACTGCTCCTTCAGACCCTCTACACTCCGCAGACTTGGCCGAAACCATCTCAGATACACTGCACCCTGCAGGCTCCTTTGAGACCACCAAGATTTCATCCGAATCTTCACTTTCAGCGACTGTACTGATAGAATCTGAGCTTTCTCCTCCCTTACACTTCTTCCAAAATGGATACTCCTGCTTAAAGTGCCCTGCTTCTCTGCACTTGAAGCATCTCTTGGACCCCTTGCTGCTCCTCTATTCGCCCTTCTTCTTTTCTTTCCTTTGCTTCTCTAAAACCACAAGACTCTCCTGGAAGACCTCCCTCTTCATCATCCATTCCCGCTACTCGTTGGACCTGACCATTGATACGATCTCCTCGTATATCAGTGTCTCCTTACCATACAGCAAAGTTGTCACCAATGGATCGAAGCTCCCGGATAGCGAGCACAACAACAATAGACTCTTGTCCTCCTCTTCTAAATCCACCCCTATATTGAGCAAGTCCATGCTCATCCGATCGAACCGCTGAATATGCCCTGCAACATCCTTGCCCTCCTGCATCCGAAAGCTATACAGTTGCTTCTTTAGCATCAACTTGTTGCACATGTTCTTCTCCATGTACAACTGCTGCAACCTCGACCATAATCCCTTGGGTGTTCTCTCCTCCAACATTCTATACAAAATCTCATTCGTCAAACAAGCCCTAATCATGGCACATGCCCTTTTCTCTAAGGACATCCACTCCTTATCTGTGATCTCCTTCGGCCTATCTTCCAAGATCGAATCCAACCTCATCTGAACCAACAGATCCTCCATTCTTACCATCCACATCATGAAACTTTTTTTTCCATCAAACTTCTCTAATCCTACCTTCAACCCACTATTCTCCATAATCAATCTAAATCAAATAATAGCAAACAGTGGATATGAGAAATACCTTGACTAGGGATGGTGGACAGCAGCCCTGTGATCTCTTTCTTCCTCATGAAACTTGGAAAAAGTCTTTAGATCTAAATCTCGCTCCTAATCTCTACTAAAAACTGATCTTCTTCCTCCTTCACACTCAACCTTGCTCTAATACCACTTGTTATTCCTACGGCTGCTCGGAGCCACAGTCATAGATCCGATCTCTTGCATGAACCTGGATGTTAATCCAGCAAACTGAAGATCTAAGAAAGATAAAAGAAGCTAGGATTTTGGTGTTAGAACTAGAGAGAAGAGAGTTAGGGAGAAAAGCTCAATTGTATTCCCTTCTATTATAAAAGTTACAATGTCTTGGTTTATATACCTTAGAGTTTCCACATGAATCCTAATAAACCATAGCTTAAAAACTCTCTTAGGCTAACCCAATACATGAAAGCACTCACCGAGCCCAAGTCTCACATGCTCTCATCCCCTAGATCTAATCCCAATCCATACATGAATTATCCCCCTTAAGATCTCTCAAACCAGGCCTTAAGATCCCTAGGATCAACCCAGACCCTAGCCCAAAATAGACCCTCATGTAACTCTGCCCACATACTGAGTCGGCTCAGTCTCAGCACTGAGCCGGCTAAGTTTCACTAGATCGGCTCAGTCTAAAATTGAGCCGATCTAGTTCTGTGCCGTGCCTGCAGTCCCGAAACTCGATCTTTCTATTTTTTCTATGCTCTAAGACTTAGTCGATCCAGTTTTGGACTGAGCCGACTAATCTAGAGAAAATATCCTTTCTGCAATCTTGATTCTCCGACTTTGATTTTTTGCTCCATCTTGAATTTTAGATCTTCGAAGCACCAACCAAGCCCCTTGAGGCCCTCAATACCCGAACCTCAAGCCTGTGGAGAGCTACATGCCACCTCCACCCTAGGATAACTCCTATCCTAGCCTCCCCGAAGCCCTCACCCTGGCTCAGCCCGTGGCCTCCCAAGGCTTAAAAGCACCACACCACCTATAAATTTTTTAAAAATATATAAATTAATTATTAATTCTTAAAAATAAATATAAATTAATTGATAAATTAATACTTTTGTTGGTGAATTTATGGTACTTATCAGTCTTCTTCTCGAAGCTCTCATTGTCTTTTCAAAACTACTGAGTGCTCTATTTCTATTTATCGGAGAACTAACTTGACCATTGGAGGATCCTGCTGGAGCCACCCCCATCTTCGATTCAAACTATTTTGCAGGTCCCGGCAGCGACCTCATCTTTCTCAATTTTAGCTCTTTTCGATGTCTGTTGTTTTCTGTACCAACACTAGATATTCAAAAATAGAGGGTGATAAGTCACAATTTTACACCTTTTTAAACTAATCCCAGAAATCATGCTATTATAATAAGCAACCTTAACGTTACTTAAGTTTGATTATACGATTGTACTCCTGCTCATTTGTATGATAAAAAGAAGGATAATTATAGATTAGCTACTTTTGGTAAGGCCTAATTTCACTAAGCCAATCTATTATTTAAAAAGTAGCACTTAACCCACTTGAATCAGCTCCATCAGTTTCTATCACACTTTGTTATTCAGCTATGCAACAAAATGGGGAATATGGTTTCTTTTGCATGTGATTCTGAAACTTCTTTCACTTTCAAATCATCCAATCAAAGCAGACTCTCACTGAATCAAATATTCTTTTGTGAAATTGAAGCCTCTATTTATCAAATTGATGATTTTCTATCAAATCGAAACCTCAGTTCGACAAAGATGAATGTTGCAATGATTTTTTCCATTCTAAATTTTATGAGATGATTTTCTTTTGTTTTTCAAGAAATAATGTTTGGAGATTTGGATGATTTCTTTTTGTTTTCTAGAATGTATACAATAGGATCAGACATGAATGATATGAATGTTGGAATTTGTTGTGAGTTCACTAAAGTGACTGGTAAAGCAAGGGGAAGTGGAAAGCAAATAAGTGAGTCCAGAAAGGAGCTAGGAAGTTCATCGAGGAATCACGATAACATCTTTAGACAAAGTATTGGCACTTCTATGTAGGGATTGCTAGGAAGGCTAGTATTATGCAGTTTATCATATCTCATCAAGGTTTTTACAAGCTTGCTTAATGAATGCAGAGAGAAGGATTTTTATTTTTCTATATTTAAGAGGGTATACAAGGGATCTATAAATATAAATATGTAGACCCAAATGTAGAAAGAGAATAACAAGAATATGCTAAGGAATAATACCCTAGGATCCTTAATTAGATACGTTTCTAATTAGGTCCAGCCTTCTAACACTCCCTCTCAAGATGAGATGAAGATATCATGAAGTTCCATCTTGTCAACCAATCCAGAAAAAGAAAATAAGCTAAGCCCTTTGGTCAGAATATCCACCATCTGACCAGATGACCGAATGAAGGTAATGCAAATTTGACCCTGATCAATCTTCTTTTTGATAAAGTGGTGGTCGATCTCGATATATTTGGTATGATCATGCTATACTAGATTGCTCATAATTTAATTACTATCTTGTCATCATAATACAGTTGAAGAGAAAACTTGTTCAGGAGTCATAACTCCTAAAGTAGCTTTTGTAACCAGAGAAGCTCAAATATACCTAGAGCCATTGCTCAATATTCTGCCTTTGTCAATGATCGAGCCACCATAGACTATTTCTTGCTCCTCCAGGTATACCTCCTACATATGTGTAGTATCCAGAGGTAGACCACCTATCATTCAGTGATCCGACCCAATCTGCATTAGTGAATCCCTCTACCTGGAAGGTTTTGTGTCCAGAGAATAATAAACCACAATCAGGATATCCTTTCATGTAGCATACAACTCTAAAAGCTTCCTTCATATGAAACTCTCATGAATTATGCATGTACTGGCTGATGACACTGATAGCATAGGCTATGTCGGGTCTCGTATGTGAAAGATATATTAATCTCCTAACAAGTCACAAGTACCTCTCTCAATCAACTAAAGTTCCACCATATACCACTAGTCGATGATTCTAGTTTATCAAGATAATAGCAGGAGTACACTCCAACATCCCAATCTTAGAAAGAAAATCCTGTACATACTACCATTGTGATGGAAAAATTTTTCTAGATGATCATGCAACCTCTATGCCTAGAAAATACCTTGGTGGACCTAGTTCTTTCACTTTGAATACTTACTTTAGCTTTTCTTAAGTTGCTTAATCTCATAATGGTCATCTCCTATAATTACAATATCATCAACATAAACCAAGAGTATAGTTTTCTTAACTTTGAAATGCCTATAGAATAGAGTATCATTTGCATTACTCAATCTATATCCCATTCCTCTCATAGCCCAACTAAATCGATCAAACTAGATGCAAGGGGGCTGTTTTAGGCCATATAGTAAGCACTTTAGCTTGCTAATAAGTGGTATAAATATACTAATAAAAGTATTAAATTATCAAATAAATTAATTTATTTATAAAAAATTAATATTTTTATTGATCTTATGTAGGAAAGAAGGCCACCAATTGAAGATCTTATTTTTCTGGTTCAAATGAAGTAAATTTCAAGCAAAATAGAGTTCAAACGAGCATGAAATTAAATTTCAAAGAAAATAAAAATATATATATATTAATACCGATCGGTTCGGCTCAAACTGGCTCAACAAACCGATCCAACCCGATTGCTAAAGAACCAAATCGACTACACTAAACCAACCCTGCTGACGTCACCATGACGTCAGAAACTATCACGGTGTATGGTGGACCAGAACAGCAATGCGGGCAAGGGCATATATGGAAATTCATAGAGCGCCCACACTTTGATTGGCAGAACAAGCAGCGGTCCATGAAAGATCAAGTTCATGATTGGTCTACCCAAGCCGAATGGGCAATTCGATGATTGAGCGGCTATTGATCTTGATCTGATGGCTGAAAAGGAGGCACTAACGAACGGTGGATGCGGCTCTAGGTTAGGATCCAACGGTCGGCATGAGTTCCCTATTTTGTTTAAGCTTCTGAAGCCTTTCTTCAGCACGATCATGCGGCCCAGATTCACTCACCACGCTAATCCGATAGCTGTGGTTTAATCCAACTGGAACTAGGTTTTAAAAGGGGTTTTAAGCCAATTTTGGTTCATTTGATTGACACCCAACGGTCAGAATCGATCTAAGGCTCTTTTTGAGTTATTTTGAGAGTTTTAAACCCGATTTCAATGAAATTTTGACCTAAGGCCACCTGTTAGCCTATTTAAAGGCCTGCTGCCTATTGTTGCCTGGGAAGAGAGTTTAGTTTTAGAACCTAAGAGAGAGTTTTAGGGAATAGTTTTTGGGAGAGATAGAGAGGCACAGAGCTGGAAATAGGGAGAGAAACAAAGAATGAGAAATAGAGAGAAGGAGAGTTTTTCTCTTCTTTATTTTATTTTATTTTCTTTCTTTCTTCTTTCTTCGCAGTTCTTCTTCCAACGACCAGTAAACCTACAAGGAGCTTTTCTTCATCACCTTCTCCACGCCAAGAGCAACGGACGACCAATTTTAACAACAAGCAATTATTTGTTTGGATTTTTTTCATGCTTTTTATTTTAATTGCTATTTTTTATCCTTTTATCATGAACTAAATTTTTTTACTAAGGCTAAGGTGTAGCCACTCTTTTGATATAATATTCAATATGATTTGATCTTAGATTTAAATTTTATTCATAAGGAGTATATAAATCTATTCTTAATGCTTTTAGATTACTGGACATCTTCTAATTGATCTGATGGACACAGATGATACGGACCAAATACGTCTATGTCGATGCTTCTTGATTTATATATCTTATTTTATGGATTGAATTAGAATTCATATGCATGCAAGAATTTTAGTGCACTTTGGATGCAGTGTATTTTAATTAGAAGATTTCATAAAATTTAAAATATTGATATTTATTTAAATTACATCTGGACCAAAGAATGGTTAATAAATATTGATAGTTTTACTATGCCTGGACCAAAAAATAGTGAATAATCTAGAAGACTCCACCATCACATAAAATAAAATTAACCTAATTAATATAAATACTTAAATATTATATTGATTGAGTTGGTGAATCAATTGCCTTAGTAACCTATTGCTCTTAAATTTAAAATCCTAAAAATTATGCACTCTCTATTTTCTTATAATTTATTAATTTATTTTTTTTATTTTTTTTATTTTTCTTAATTCTCATAAATCAATTTTCTAAATAAAGCTTAAGAAAGAATATTTTCAGTACTTATTTTTCAATCCTTTAGGGATGATACTCTACTCACATACTTTATTACTTGATCGACTGGTGCACTTGCCATAGCAATTGATTTGCACGCATCAAGTTTTTGATGTCGTTGTCGAGGATTGTATCTAAAATAATATTTAAAATTTGATCCTTGCTTTACTTTAAAATTTATTTTTATTTTTTATTTTTTAGTTTATTTTTAGGTTTATGTTCGGTGCATGACACGTATTGGATATAGTGATTTAGTATCTTTTGATGTAGAAATTAAGAGGATAATTAGAAGACTACATCAAAAAAAAAATATGGCAGTCGAAGATCCTAATGACATCAATTTGAGAATAGATATGGCAATGGAGGGATGACAAGAAGCTATTCGAGTGGCACATCATCCATTAAACGATTACATCACACCATCCATAGTCGATGCAGCTTCGAACATCAGGAGACCACCTGTGCGAGCGAACAACTTCAAAATAAAATCGATGATGATCCAGATGATTCAATCAACTATCCAATTTAGTGGACACATGCATGATGATCCAAATGTCCATATTTCTAACTTTCTTGAACTATGTGATACTTTTAAAATTAATGAGGTGTCAGATGATGCTATTAAATTAAGGCTATTTTCTTTCTCTTTATGGGACAAAGCTAAAAATTGGCTTCATTCTCTTTCTACAGGTTCTATCATAACTTGGGATGCACTAGCCCAAAAATTCTTAGCCAAGTACTTTCTACCTTCCAAGACTATAAACATGCACAACAATATTATTTTTTTTGTGTAGATAGAAATGAAGATACTATATGAGGCTTGAGAGTATTTTAAGGAACTGCTGAGGAGATGTCCACACCATCAACTACCTATATGGCTTCAGGTACAAACTTTTTATAATTATTTATCTTCTACTAATCATTTTATGATTGATGCAGCAGCAGAAGGTACCATTAATAAAAAAATTAAGGAGGAAGTCTTTGATCTGATTGATGAGATGGAATCAAATAGTTATCAGTGGCAAGCAGATTGCATAATACCGAGAAGACCAGCAGCTATACATGGAGTAGATAGCATCCCAACTTTAATAGCAGAGATTACAGCTCTTTGGGTTGAACTCAACAACTTGAAGGGAGCAGCTATGCATGTACGAGGCATCACTTGTGAGCTGTATGGAGGAAGATATGACACAAATAAATGCCAGACAGGTAATCTCTTTGCTAAAGCCCCTGATACAGCTAACTATCTTGGTAATTTTTTTAGGCCTCGGTAAAATAATTCCTACTCCAACATTTACAACTAAGGATGGAGGCAGCATCCAAACTTTTCATGGAGCAATCAAAATCCAGCACAGCAACCACCCTCAGGATTCCAAGCACTTGAAAAGAAGTCCAATATAGAGGAACTGCTCATTAAATTTATGCAGAATCAAGAAGAAGCTATGAAGAATATGGAGACAAAATTCATGCAAAGTCAAGAAGCGACCATAAGAAATCTGGAAATCAAACTCAGGCAAGATCAAGTAGCAGTAATTCGAAACTTGAAGATGTAAGTAGGACAAATGGCAAAAATAATCTTTGGGAGACCACAGGGATCCTTGTCGAGCAACACAGAGACCAATCCAAGGAAGCAAGTCAATGCTATCATCCTAAGAAGCGGTAAAGAGCTGGAGGAGCCACATCAGGATAAAAAAACTAAAAAAGAAACTACAAAACAATCAATTGAAATTCATCAGTCACCAAAATAACCAATAGATGGATGGTCCCTAGGAATAAAATTTACTGATCCAAATGTGAAGCCCTATGAGCTGCCACTATCTTTTCTAGAAAGACAAATACAGCATCCAAATAAAAAATTTTCTAACTTTTTTAAAATTTAAAGAATTTATATATTAATATTCTTTTTGTAGATGCTATCACTCAGATGCCCAGGTATGCCAAGTTTCTCAAAAAAATTCTAACAAATAAGAAGAAACTGAAGGAGCATGAGAGAATAAATTTGAATAAAGAGTGCTTAGTAATACTTTAAAATAAATTACTACAGAAGCTAAAAAATCCAGGGAGCAAGTATTAATCTCATGCCTTTCTCTATTTTTAGGAAGCTGGGTCTAGGAGAATTGAAGCCTACTACTACCACTCTTCAGCTAGCTAATAGATCCATCAAATATCCAAGAGGTATAGTGGAGGATGTCTTAGTAAAGGTAAACAAATTTATTTTTCCTATTGATTTTATTGTTCTTGATATGGAAGAAGATATTAATGTACCACTTATCTTAGGAAGATCCTTTTTAGCTACTAGAGGAGCTTTAATAGATGTTCAACAAGAAAAATTAATTCTTAGAGTTCAAGATGAACAAGTAATTTTTAATATTTTTAAAAATACTAAACATCCAAATGATAATCAAACTTATTTTCTAATTGATATTATTGACAAATCAGTATATAAGAATTCTGTAAAAAATAGATTTAAGACTAGTAAAGCTAGTAATGTCCAATTGAAAGAAGGTTCGACCAAACATAAAAGCATTCTGATTGAAGTGGCATCGGATTAATGCAGCCTAGAGCCTCAAGAAAGTCAAGCTGAAGACTATAAATCAGAACTACTAGATAGGTTGTTTCTTTTCTTTTTAGTTTTGATCATTTTTTTTCTTTCTTTTTTCATAATTTCTTGTTGCTCTTTTACTGCTTTGGTGTGTATTTTTAATTTTATAGAAAAAAATCAATGAGAGCTCAAGACAAATCCCAAAGCTTCAAAGAACCAGTCTGAACCAAATCAAATGTATTCTTTCCTATCTCTTATTACATCCTTATTTTTCTTTCTCCATTGAGACAATGTCAAATAAGTTGGGAGGTAGAAAAAATTTTTATTTAAAAAATAATTAAAAAATTAAAATTTTTGAAAATTAAATTTGAAAAAAAATTTAACCATGTGTCAAGAAAGAAAATCTTGAGCATGATAGATTGAAAAAATGATAAAAGTTAGAAATATTTGCTAATAAATATAATGAGTTAAAGAAATAGATTAGTTGGTCAGACTTTTAGCAGCCTACTTAGGTCACCTAAAGACTATTAGCACTTCTAATTGCATATGCACACTAACAAGGTAAAGTAGGTTTTGATTATAAGGCTAACTGAGGATTCAATTATCACTGAAAATTGGTAGTTAATATATATTCCAATCAAAGAAACTTGAATTTAAGAAAAGAGCTATCTCCCTAAAAATAATATGTAAAGGATAGTATATGTGGATTGCCTAAAGCTTAGTAACTAGGTCTCTGCACCTAGATCAAGTATGGAGGTTCACGTCAAACGGTGGAGGGAAGGCCAGGATGCTCAGCATAAAATAAAAAATAAATAAATAAATAAATAAAAATAAATAGGCAGTGTGAAAGCTATCTTAATTCATGAGCTTAAATTGAGAATGTATAGAAAATTAATCAAAATAGATGATAAGAGAAGATATTTTTATCCTTTAAATTAATACTAAAATGCTAAGTTAGTCATCACGAACACAAGTGCTGTAGATCTTTGATGTACTTTAAGAAAGTTTCTAATTATACTAACTGCGAAATTGGCTTCTAAAGTTTAATACTTAGTTAGTGGTATTTTCTTAACTTTTTTATCTTTAATCCTAGCTCTATTTTTGTGAAGGGAGATCATATTGAAACATGGTATTAAATAAAGAATTGCTAAGGAACTAGCAGTGAATAAGTTGGGGGATGTGATAAATGGTATAAATATACTAATAAAAATATTAAATTATAAAATAAATTAATTTATTTTAAAAAAATGATATTTTTATTGATCTTATATAGAAAAGAAGGTCACTAATGTGAAGATCTTATTTTTCTGATTCAAATGAAATAAATTTCAAGCAAAATAGAGTCCAAACAAGCACGAAATTGAATTTCAAAGAAAATAAAAAAATAAAAATATATATATTAGTACCGGCTGGTTTGGTTCAAACTGGCCTGGCCCGACTGCTAAAGAACCAAATTGCCCGTGCTGAATCGACCCCCACTGACATCACCATGACTTCAGAAACTATCACGGCATATGGTGGACCAGAATAGTAACGCGAGCGAGGGCATATATGGAAATTCATAGGAGCGCTCGTGCTCTGATTGGCGGAATAGGCGACGGTCCATGAAAGACCAGGTTTGCGATTGATCTACCTAGGCCGAATGGGTGATCTAACGATTGAGCAACTACTGATCTTGATCTGATGGCTGAGAAGGAGGCACTAATGGATGGCGGATGTAGCTCCTAGTTAGGATCCAACAATCGGCACGAGTTCCCTATTTTGTTTAAGCTTTTGAAGCCTTTCTTCAATGCGATCGTGCGGCCCAGATTCATTCATCATGCTAATCCAATGGCTGTGGTTTAATCCGATTGGAACTAAGTTTTAAAAGAGGTTTTTAAGCAGATTTTGGTTTGTTTTATCGATATCCAATGGTTAAAATCGATCCAAGGCTCTTTTTGAGTTATTTCAAGAGTTTTAAACCCAATTTCAATGAGATTTCGACCCAAGGCTACTCTATTAGCCTATTTAAAGGCCTACTGCCTGCTATTGCCTAGGGAGAGAGTTTGGTTTTAGAACCTGAGAGAGAGTTTTAGGGAATAGTTTTAAGGAGAGATAGAGAGGCAGAGAGATGGAAACAGGAAGAGAAACAAATAGGGAGAAATAGAGAGAAGGAGAGTTTTTCTCTTCTTTATTTTATTTTATTTTCTTTCTTTCTTCTTTCTTCGCGGTTTTTCTTCCAACGACTAGTAAACCTACAAGGAGCTATTCTTCATCAACTTCTCCACACTAAGAGCAACGAACGATCAATTTCAGTAACAAGTAATTATTTATTTGAATTTTTTTCATGCTTTTTATTTTAATTATTATTTTTGATCCTTTTACCATGAACTAAATTTTCTTTTACTAAGGCTAAGGTGTAGCCACTCTTTTGATACAATATTCAGTATGATTTGATCTTAGATTTAAATTTTGTTCATGAGGAGTATATAGATATGTTCTTAATATTTTTAGATTACTAGCCATCTTCTAGTTGATTTGATGGATATAGATGATATGGACTAAGTACATCTATATCGATGCTTCTTGATTTATATATCTTGCATCATGAATTGAATTAGAATTCATGTGCATGTAGAAATTTTAGAGTGCTTTGAATGTAGCGTATTTTAATTAGAAAATTTCACGAAACTTAAAGCATCGATATTTATTTAAATTACATCTGGAGCAAAGGGTAGTTAATAAATATTGATAGTTTTACTATGCCTGGACTAAAGGATAGTGAATAATCTAGGAGATTCTACCATCACATGAAATAAAATTAACCTAATTTATATAAATACTTAAATATTGTATTGATTGAGTGGGTGAATCAATTGTCTTAGTAACCTATTACTCTTGAGTTTAAAATCCTAAAAATTATACACTCTCTATTTTCTTATAATTTATTAATTTATTTTTTTATTTCTTCTTATTTTCTTAATTCTTATAAATCGATTCTCTAAATAAAGCTTAGGAAAGAATATTTTCAGTACTTATTTTTCGATCTTCTAGGAGTGATACTCTACTCACACACTTTATTACTTGATTGACTGATGCACTTATCATAGCGATAGATTTACATGCATCAAATTTTTGGCATCATTGCTGGGGATTGTATCTAAAATAATATAAAAATTTCAATCCTTGCTTTACTTTAAAATTTTATTTTTTATTTTTATTTTTACTTTATTTTTATATTTATGTTCAATGCATGACACATACTGGACATAGTGATTTAGTACCTTTTGATCTAGAAATTGAGAGAATAATTAAAAGACTACATCAAGAAAGAAACTTGGCAACCAAAGACCCTAATGACATTAATCTAGGAATAGATATGGCAATGGAGGAATGACAAGAAGCTATTCGAGTGGCACATCGTCCATTAAACGATTACATCATACCATCCATAGCCGATACAGCTTCAAGCATCAAAATACTGCCTGTGCGAATGAACAACTTCAAAATAAAATCGACGATGATCCAGATGATTCAATCAACTGTCCAATTCAGTGGACACGTACATGATGATCTAAATATCCATATTTCTAATTTTCTTAAACTCTGTGATACTTTTAAAATTAATGAGGTGTCGGATGATGCTATTAGATTAAGGCTATTTTCTTTCTCTTTATGGGATAAATCTAAAAGTTGGCTTCATTCTCTTCCTGCAGGTTCTATCACAACTTATGATGCGCTAGCCTAGAAATTCTTAGCCAAGTACTTTCCACCTTCCAAGACTGCAAAGATGTGCAACGATATTACTTCTTTTGTGTAGATGGAGATGGAGATACTATATGAGGCTTGGGAGCATTTCAAGAAACTACTGAGGAGATGTCCACACCATCAACTACCCATATGGCTTCAAGTATAAACTTTTTATAATGGTTTATCTTCTACTAATCGTTCTATGATTGATGCAGCAGTAGGAGATATCATTAATCAAAAAATTGAGGAGAAAGCCTTTGATCTGATTGATGAGATGGCATCAAATATTTATCAGTAGCAAGCAGATCATATGATGCCGAGAAGATCAACAACTATACATGGAGTAGATAGCATCCCAACTTATAGAGATTGTATCTCTTCGGGCTGAACTCAACAACTTGAAGGAAGCAGCTATGCATGTACAGAGCATCACTTATGAGCTGTATGGAAGAGGACATGATACAAACAAATGTCAGACAGATAATCCCTTTGCTAAAGCCCCTGATACAGCTAACTATCTTGATAATTTTTTCAAGCCTCAGCAAAACAATCCCTACTCCAACACTTACAACCAAGGGTGGACGTAGCATCCGAACTTTTCATGGAATAATCAAAATGCAGCACAACAACCACCCTCAAAATTCTAAGCACTTGAAAAGAAGTCCAATATGGAAGAAATGCTCATTAAATTTATGCAGAATCAAGAAGCAGCTATGAAGAATATGGAGATAAAATTCATGCAAAGTCAAGAAGCGGCCATAAGAAATCTAGAAACCAAACTCAGGCAAGACTAAGCAACAACAATTCGAAACTTGGAGATGTAAGTAGGACAAATGGAAAAAATAAATTTCGGAAGACCACAGGGATCCTTGCCGAGCAACACGGAGACCAATCCAAAGGTGCAAGTCAATGCTATCATCCTAAGAAGTGATAAAGAGTTGGAGGAGTCACATCAGGACAAAAAGATTGAAGAAGAAACTACAAAACAACCAACTAAAATTGGTCAGTCATCGAAACAACCGGCAGATGGATGGTCCCCAGGAATAAAATTTATTGATCCAAATGTGAAGCCCTACGAGCCACTACTATTTTTTCCAAAAAGACAAATACAACATCTAGATAAGAAATTTTTTAACTTTTTTAAAATTTTAAAAAATTTATATATTAATATTTTTTTTGTAGATGCTATCACTCAAATGCCCAAGTATGCCAAGTTTCTTAAAGAAATTCTAATAAATAAGAAGAAACTAAAGCCTAGGAGAACCAAAGCCTACCCTTGCATTATTAGTTTTACTATCCCTTGCATTATTAGTGATTGTAGTTTTGATAAAGTTTTATGTGATTTAGGAGTAAGCATTACTCTCATGCCTTTCCCTATTTTCAAAAAGCTAGGTTTAGGAGAACCAAAGCCTACCACTATCACTCTTCAGCTAGCTGATAGATCCATCAAATATCCAAGAGGTATAGTGGAGGATGTCTTGGTAAAGGTAAACAAGTTTATTTTTTCTATTGATTTTATTATTCTTGATATAGAAGAAGATATTAATGTTTTCCTTATCTTAGGGAGACCCCTTTTAGCTACTGGAGGAGCTTTAATAGATATTCAATAAGAAAAATTAATTCTTAGAGTCCAAGATAAATAAGTGATTTTAAATATTTTTAAAGATACTAAACATCCTAATGATAATCAAACTTATTTTCTAATTAATATTATTGATAAATTAGTATATGAGAATTCTGTAGAAAATAAGTTTGAGACTAGTAAAGCTAGCAGTGTCCAATTGGAAAAAGGTTCGACCAAATATGAAAGCATTCCAATTGAAGTGGCATCGGATTAATGCAGCCTAGAGCCTCAAGAAAGTCAAGATGAAGACTATAAATCAAAACTACTAGATAAGCTATTTCTTTTCTTTTTAGTTTTGATCATTTTTTTTCTTTTTTTTTCATAATTTCTTGTTGCTCTTTTACTGCTTTGGTGTGTATTTTTAATTTTGCAGAGAAAAATCAATGAGAGCTCAAGACAAATCCCAAAGCTTCAAAGAACCAGTCTGAACCAAATCAGGTGTATTTTTTCCTGTCTCTTATTGCATCTTTATTTTTCTTTCTCCATTGAGATAATGCCGAATAAGTTAGAGGATAGAAAATATTTTTATTAAAAGATAATTAAAAAATTAAAATTTTTAAAAATTAAATTTTAAAAAAAAATTAACCATGTGTCAAGAAAGAAAATCTTGAGCAAGATGGACTGGAAAAGTGATAAAAGTTAGAAGTATTTGCTAAAGAATGTAACGAGTTAAAAAAGTAGTTTAGTTGGTCAGACTTTTAGCAGCCTATTTAGGTCACCTAAAAACTATTAGCACTTCTAATTTCACATGCACACTAATAAGATAAAATAGGTATTGATTATAAGGCCAACTAAGAATTCAATTATCACTAAAAATTAGTAGTTAATATACATTTCAACCAAAGAAACTTGAATTTAAGGAAAGAGCTACCTGCCTAAAAATAAAGTGCAAAAGATAGAGTATATGTGATTGTCTAAAACTTAGTAACTGAATCTCTGCACCTAGATCAAGTGTCAAGATTCACGTCAAATGGTAGAGAGAAGGCTAGGATGCTCAGTAAAAAAAAAGTAAAAAAAAAGAGGCAGTGTGAAAGCTATTTTAATTCATGAACTTAAATTGAGAATGTATAGAAAATTAATAAAAATAGATGATAAGAGAAGATACTTTTGTCCTTTAAATTAATACTAAAATACTAAGTTAGTCATCATGAACACAAGTGCTATAGATTTTTGATGTACTCTAAGAAAGGTTCTAATTGTATTGACTACGAAATTGGCTTCTGAAGCTCAATGCTTAGTTAGTGATATTTTCTAAATTTTTTGATCTTTAATCCTAGCTCTATTTTTATGAAGGAAGATCTTATTGAAATATGGTATTAAATAAAATATTGCTAAAGGACTAGCAATGACTAAGTTGGGAGATGCGATAAGTGGTATAAATATACTAATAAAAATATTAAATTATAAAATAAATTAACTTATTTATAGAAAATTAATATTTTTTATTGATCTTATATAGGAAAGAAGGCTATAAATATGAAGATCTTATTTTTTTAGTTCAAATAAAATAAATTTCAAGCAAAACAGAGTCCAAACGAGTCCGAAATTAAATTTCAAAAGAAATAAAAAAATAAAAAAATATATTAATGCTGGTTGGTTTGGTTCAAACTGGCCCGGCCTGACCACTAAAGAACCAGATTGCCCACACTGAACCGGCCCCCGCTGACATCACCATGATGTCAGAAACTATCACGACATATGATGGACCGAAATAGTAATGCGGGCGAGGACATATATGGAAATTCACAGGAGCGCCTGCACTCTAATTAGTGGAACAGGCGGTGATCCATGAAAGACTGGGTTCACGATTGGTATACCTAGGCCAAATGGGCGATCCGATGGTCGAGGGGCTGCTGATCTTGATTTGACAACTAAGAAGGAGGCACTAATAAATAGCGGATGCAGCTTTTGGTCAGGATCCAATGGTCGGTACGAGTTTCCTATTTTGTTTAAGCTTCTGAAGCCTTTCTTTAGCTCGATCTTGTAGCCCAGATTTGCTCATCATGCTAATCTAATGGCTGTGGTTTAATCTAACCGAAACTGGGTTTTAAAAGGAATTTTTAAGCCAATTTTGGTTCATTTGATCGACATCTAATGGTCAAAATCAATCTAGGGCTCTTTTTGAGTTGTTTCGAGAGTTTTAAACCTAATTTCAATGGGATTTTGACCCAAGGCCACTCTATTAGCCTATTTAAAGGCCTACTGCCTGCTATTGCGTAGGGAGAGAGTTTGGTTTTAGAACCTAAGAGAGAGTTTTAGGGAATAGTTTTAGGGAGAGATAGAGAGGTAGAGAGATGGAAATAGGGAGAGAAACAAAGAGGGAGAAATAGAGAGAAGGAGAGTTTTTCTCTTCTTTATTTTATTTTATTTTCTTTCTTTCTTCTTTCTTCGCGGTTCTTCTTCCAACGACCAGTAAACCTACAAGGTGCTCTTCTTCAGCAACTTCTCCATGCCAAGAGCAACGGACGATCAATTTCAGCAACACCCAATTATTTGTTTAGATTTTTTTCATGCTTTTTATTTTAATTATTATTTTTTATCCTTTTATCATGAACTATATTTTTTTTACTAAGACTAAAGTGTAGCCACTCTTTTCATACAATATTCAATATGATTTGATCTTAGAATTACATTTTATTCATGAGGAGTATATAAATCTATTCTTAATGCTTTTAGATTATTGGCCATCTTCTAATTGATTTGATGGACATAGATGATATGGATCAAGTATGTCTATGTCGATGCTTCTTGATTTATATATCTTGTATCATGAATTGAATTAGAATTCATATGCATGTGGGAATTTTAGTGTGCTTTAGACGCAGCGTATTTTAATTAGAGGATTTCACAAAACTTAAAGCATCGATATTTATTTAAATTATGCCTAGATCAAAAGATAGTTAATAAATATTAATAATTTTACTATGCCTAGATCAAAGGATAGTGAATAATCTAGAAGACTCCACCATCATATGAAACAAAATTAACCTAATTTATATAAATACTTGAATATTATATTAATTGAGTTGGTGAACTGATTGCCTTAGTAACCTATTGCTCTTAAGTTTAAAACCCTAAAAATTATACACTCTCTATTTTCTTGTAATTTATTAATTTATTTCTTTATTTCTTCTTATTTTTCTTAATTCTCATAAATCGATTCTCTAAATAAAGCTTAGGAAAGAATATTTTTAATACTTATTTTTCAATCCCCTATAGATGATACTCTACTCACATACTTTATTACTTGATCGACTAGTGCACTTGCCATAGCGATAGATTTGCATGCATCACTTGCAGACTTTTTCAGCAGTTGCTCTAGCCTCAAATCCCAGTGGTATCTACATGTATACCTCTTGCTAAAGATCCCAGTGAAGAAATGCATTCATCAATCCAACTAATATAACTTACAATCAAACTTAGCTGTACATAACATCAATGTTTGAGCAGAATTTATCTTAGCCCCAGAGTAAAGATCTCATCATAGTCTGATCCATATGTCTGAGTATAGCACTTTGCTACTAACTAAGCTTTATATCTTTCTACCTTGCCCTCTGGAGCCTGCTTTATGGTGTACACCCACTTACACCCCATAGGATATTTATGTTGAGAAAAATGCCTCAAATTCATTCATATTAAGCCCATAGCATGGTCCAGGACAATGAACAGAGTCCAACAAGCCTAAGAACATCCTAATCAGATATCAGATAGCGAAGATACATGCGAAGGAGAATCGAACGGATCGTCGAAGTGGGGCCCATGGTCGGCAGGCCCATGGAGGTGTGACCCAGGCATGCGGGCCTGTGGGGGCTAGCCCAGGCATGCATTGGCGTGCAGGCCAGCCAACGTGCGGGCCAGCCAACATGCGGGCATGGCCCAATAGCCAGCAGCCTTGCACGCAGCCCAGGCGTGGGCACACAGCCCAGTGCGGGCGTGTGGCCTAGCACCACGCATGTCCTAGGCTGGGTGCGCGCGAGCCCAACCTAGGCCCAAGCGACCTTGCCAATGCACGGGATCCTTTCTTTGCGCAGACACTCAAATCTTATCAAGATTGTTATCTCCGTGTTTGACTTAATTTTGGATTTTCATGGCCTTTATAAGTAGCAGACCAAGAGCTTTGAGAGGCAGATGGCTTAGTGATTTTGAGAGAGCCTGAGACATAGAGAGTAGAGAAAAGAATGTCAGCAGACAGCAGGAGTAGGAGCTTCAGACAGATAGCTAGGCAGTGGACTACGATCATTTCAGAGGGCCTCCAAGAGAGAGTTTGTTCAGAAAAACTTCTTGTTGAGAGAATTATATACATGAGTTGCGAGTGGATAATTTCCTCTTATATCTGTTCCTTTTTTATAGTAAAATTTGCATGCCCCATGGAGGCAAGTCTTTAGGCTGATCCGCGTACTTGATTGTTCTTTTTTTATTTTCTTCTTTCTTTCTATCGCAATCCACTGGTACTAAATCCTTAACAAGTGGTATCAAAGCATGTTGATACCCCCCAATAGTTTACCAGCTGGTAGATTGACCAGATCCCTATTAGCATGTGCTGCGATTTTATACATGTACTTTCAAGAATTTTTTATAAATCAAATTTATGAGTGCAGTGGAAATAAATAAATTAAAATATTTTTAATTTAAAAATACATACCAGATCAGACCTAAAAAACCAACTCTAGATCTTGATACAAATATATTCCAAAATCTGAAATCAAAAATAAGAAACAAAAGGTTAAAAAAGATTAGATCTCCATATCTGATGCTTCAGATCCTGCGAATATCCAAGGTTTCTATCGTAGCCGTGCAAGTGCCCGACCTCTACTGATATCCATATAGAGATGATCTTAATCGAAGCTTGGAGGCCACCTAAATGCTAGCACCTTGTAGGCCTCGCTCCTTGACTTGGATTTGGAATTTTTCTTCTAAATCTCGAACAACAAGGCTACAGCGTGAACCCTTCACGCTGATCTAATGAGATCTGAAAAGAATGCCAAGAAGAGGAAGAAGAACCTTTCTTCTTCTCTTCCTTTCTCCTTCTCTTCCTTTCTCTTTGATCTCTCTTTTTAGATCTCAGATCAAATCTAAGATGAAGTAGGATGTTGAAGATGATAGGAAGGAAGAAAGGAGGGCGTGACGATGAGATGGGAGGTGGCGGCAAGGAAGAAGACTATCCACTTGACTAACACATACAAACACTATTGGAAAATGTGTCCCAAAACCAATCATCAGCTATTGTTGGTTGAGCTATCCTTATAAAATATAAATAATTTATTTTAAATAAAATTTTTTTTTGATATTTTTCATTACAAGTCTACATCTTCTAATGAACTTGTTTGTTGTGATGAAGTTCTTAGGACTATTTAGTTTCGATAAAGAGAGAATTTATCAATTAGTTCTTCAATTATTCATAAATAAATGATATGTTGTTAACTAGGATGACAACGTTTATCGAGTGTAGATCATTATGTGCCATATGGGTTGGTTATCCTCTTAACCAAGGAGTGTAAAGATACTAGCATGGCATACAGAAAAGATGTAAGGGTACATCATCACTGAACATGACCAACTCCAAAGCATTCTGCTATCAAGAATTGCTTTGATGGGATATGGGTAAAAGTATCCCTTAGACTTGAGATCACCATGCTAGCTTGCAAGCAACTCACTGTACTTTAATGTCAGACTATCTAAATTTTTATTTTAGTTAAGAAAGATTTATAAGCATAGTTAAGTACTTATGAAGTTGGTGAGTGATCAAGATGGGATTGACCACTCCAAGAGTTTGGAGAAAATACATCGGTGTATTTTAATTTAGAAAAATTTTAGTCAGGATAATTCATGAGATAGATTTGATATTTTGAAATACAATGTGGATGATCTATTTAGGGTTGATAATTAAATCTCGAGTTGTTCTATAATCATTTAGGTTAAGAGGATGAATTATATGAAAACCATATCCACAAGAGTTCTAAGAGTGTTGCTTTATACATTCAACCTATCCAGCCATCAGATACCATTGCTAGATGGTCACTTTGATTGGTATAGAAATTTTTTCCTATGCTACTAGCTTAGGTTCGAACCTATGGGGTCACACACATTAAAGGTCTCGATTTGATTGGATGGTTGATCAATGATTAAGAATTATTTTAGGATCAAACAATCAATATGATTGATGTTTGATCTAGTGCAAGTATTGCAGGAGGATCGATTAGCAATCGGATTGCTAATTAGCTCAATTTGATTGAGCTTAAGGGCTGAGATCAATTTTAATTGAATGAGAATCAATTAGATTTGTTTTGAACTTGATTGGATCAAGTTTAATTTATTTATGGGATAAGCCAATTGCAAGGAAGAACAAGTCCCTATTCAATTAGGACTTGAGTGCACCTAATTTCTGATTTAATTAGAATTTAAACTAGATTTAATTAGGCTCTTAATTGGACTAAGATCATTCTCAATTAGATTGCATAAGTTTTGATTTAATTAGATTCAAAAATTATTTGAACCAAGTCAAAACAAGGTGTCCCAGTTTGACAAGGACTCTCTCTCCTTGCACCATCTTGCTTCTCATGCCCCTTCTCCTTGGTTTTTGCATGAAACCACTCATGACCAGCTAGCCAATGCATGGCCCTTTTCCCTCTCTCATTTCTAGATGGAAATTAGTTGTGGATTAGGTCAAAATAAATAAGTTGTTTTAATCTAGGACTCTATTAGATAGAGTTTGACACATCACCTTTCCATATTCTATTGTGGTGCCAATCCTTTTGATTTTTTCCTAATTTTTTCATATAAGAAAGAAAAACTTTTGTGTGCCACTTCCAAATTTTTCACACCATAAAATTTAGAGGAGGCACCTAAGAGTTGGGCAATCCTTGCTTAATTTGGACATACCTTTCTAAGTATTTGACCAAGATAAGGACACTATCATAACTCTCAAATTAAAAGGTGTTAGAGCATGAGATTTCTATAAGTATTAGACCTGAGAGAAAGGGCTTGGGCATGAGAACCTTGGGTGCAAAGGGGCTTTGGGCATAGGGCTTTGTTAAGGCACAAATTATTATGTCCTGACGAGAGAAAAAGAAAATAGAATAAAGAGTTCTTCTCTAAGAATTTTTAGTTCTCTTCTTCTTCTACATTTTGTGAGATATTAGAAGAGTTTTCTCTCTCCCATATCCTCCCAATCTTCTTTAATTCTTAGAGGGTCTAAGTTTTTGAAGAAGGAGATTTGCGATCAACCATCAAAGAAGGATCAGCACAGTACTAGTATATTATGCTGATTTTCAGATTGCTAGACTTCGAATCAACATCAGAACTTCATGTGAACTTTTTATAGAGGCCGGACATGTGTGTGGCTTGAAGCAATAATCTCAATCTCAGATCAGCAAGTGGAGATCCCGACTTATGAAAAGTAAAAGAGATTCGATCTCTTTCTTCCATTAGATCAAATCTAGTTTCAGTCTAATGTTAATATGATCAAGATCTTTATTTTATTTAATATTTAATTTTTAAATTTATATATGCATAGATCATATCATTAGATATTAGATCTAAAATTTATTTATATATTTTAATAAATTAATATAATTGATTTATTATTTTTACTGATCTAGTTTTGAAAAAGTTTCAAAATACATGCTAGAAATCCTAAACTTTTCCTTCAATTAGAATCAGAGCTAGATTTTTTATGACATAATTTTTATGTATATTTAGATTATTTAGTTAGATTAGATATAAATTATAATCTAATATTTAAATCTAAAATTAAATTTTAGATCATAAGGACTAATTTTATAAGGTTGTCCTATTGTAAGATTTATCCCTTATAGTGAAAAGATTATCCTAATTCACGTAGATCTAAAATTAATCATAAATTTATTAGATATGAGCAAGATTAATTTATAATTTATTATATTTAAAATTATTTAAATTTAAAAATAAATATTTTAGATTGCATGGACTGATCTCACAAGGTTGTCCTACTATAAGATTTACCTCTTACAGTGTAAAGGTTGTCGTAGTACGTGCTGATCTAAAACTTAATCATAAAATTTTAAATTTAATCTAAAAAATTTTATAATTTAAATTAAAAATATTTTAATCTAAATTTTTATGATCATAAATATATTAGATTTGATCTAAGATGATTTATGATTATTTAAAATTAAAATTATTTTAATTTGATATTCATAATCATAAATATGTTTAGATTAGATCTAAAATAGATTCATGTTTCTATTATTTGCATATTGATTATGAATCAAATATGCAACTGATTGCTAGAACCAAGTTATAAAAATATTTTATAAATATAAAAATTATTTTCAAATGCCGAATCCTAACCCTCAGCTCAAAACTTAATTAAGAATTAAGAGTTATTTGATTAGAATCTAGGATTATAAATTAAAGATCCTAAAACACAAATCATAATATTTGGATTAATGGGTTAGAGAAAATTAGGTCTATTAATTAGGTTAGACTTAAGATTAAATTAAAGAATAGACTTAATTAGAGAATTGACTAAATCTAATCAAATGTTATCTTAGATTAGGTCAAGGATTGTCTAGATCAATTACAATAGTTGTAATTGGTTAGATCCATATCTTTAATGAAAACCAAAATAGAATTGATTCTTAACAAAGTGGTCTAGCTTGAACTGTTAAGTTGATCCAATCAAAACTAATTAATTAGTTGGTGTCTAAGGTAAGTCTGGCAATGTATGACTAGTGGTTGTTAATTAATTGAAAGCTACTTATATTGATTCGATCTTTGATGAGTTAATAGCATATCCCTTCTGCTGATCTTACTTACCTAGCCTTCTCGATGAAATTATATTTTGATCAGATCACTTAATAATTCGAGCTAACCTATGTCAGCTAGGTAAATCAGTATGACTAATTTAGGTGCTCCTAGACTAGCTTATCTATGGTCTCCATTAATCTAACTTGATGAAGTCAGTGAAAGGATCATGATTAGCTGATTCATCTGACTCTTTTCTCTAAAATAAATTTTTTAAAATTATTAGATTCTTAAAAATAAAATAGTTATGGTGATAATTAAATTATAGCCTCCCATTAAGTGAGTGATAATGGATCCATTAGTTGGATAATCATTGGAGGCCCAAAGGCTTGGTACTTATCGGCTAATGAAATTATCATTCATAATATGATTTCTTGATCATGTTTCTCTAAATGGTGGTTAGGTTGACCAACCAAAGTTAGACTTAATCATTTATTAGTTAGATGAACCAAGAATGACCATGTTAATGGTTGGACCTAATTGGATCTTTTCAGTAGAGGCCGAAGCCTACTGATTAGGGACTGAGGCAAAATTAAATTATTAGAAGTTGTTTAGAGAAATAATTGATTATGAACCTATCCATAAATGTACATGTATTGATCGACCAAAGTCGGACTTGTGTGCAGTCTATATGGATTCTAGTATTTACTAAGAAATTAGGATAATTCCTTGGATTGAAAGTAGAGGCTACCAATTCGAATAAAATAATGAGAAAATCTTTTGATTAAAGTTTAAATCTTTATATTTAATAAATCATTTACTAATTAGATTTTAGTTTTTTTATGAAATTATGGCCACTATCCTATCGCTCCACTCATTATCGGACAATGACTAGTTGGTGGGACCTAACTTTAGTAACTGGTACCATAAGTGGAAGATTGTTCTTAAGCACGAACGGATCTTATATATTCTTACAGATCCAACACTTGAGGAGCTAGCTCCTAATGCACATGAGTCAGTCAGAGATACTTAGCAGAAGTGTCCCAACGATCGAACCATTGCATTATGCTAGCAGCTATGAGCGATGAGTTCAATCGCAGGTTTGAGTTAGATATGCTTCAAGTGTTGAACGAGTCTTTTGGCACTCCCAATGATGTTAAGAGGCATAAAACTAGTTGTGCCATCTTCAACGCTAGGATAAGGGATGGAGCTTCAGTCACTGATCATGTGTTATACATAATTGAGATAATGGAGTATTTGAGCAAGCTTGGCTTTTTCTTGCATGAGTAGCTAGGAAAAGATGCTATACTGAACTCATTACCTAAGTGGTATCTCTTATTCCTTACTCATTATAAAATGACAAAGCCTGAAGTCAATTACCATGGGTTGCTGGAGTTGCTTCATGTGAGGATTGATGGTGCTCCCAAGCCTTGAGAGGCCATGGAAGGAGCCAGGGCGTTGGCTCCAAGAATTTTAGGAGCTTGGTTGGTGCTTCGAAGACCTGGAACACAAGGTGAAGCAAGAAACCAAAACTGGAGAATCAAGACTACAGAAAGAAGATTTTCTGTAGGTTAGTCGGTTCGATCCAAAACTGGATCGGCTAAGTCTTAGAGTACAGGAAAAATAGAGAGCTGAGCATTTGAGACTACTGGCATAGCACAAAACTAAGCCAGCTTAGTTTCAGACTAAGCCGACCCAATGGAACCTAGCCGACTCAATGCTGAGACTGAGCCGGCTCAGTGCGCGGATAGAGTTACGCGAGTGTCTATTTTGGACTAGGATCTGGGTTGATCTTAGGGATCTTAAAGCCTAGTTGAAGAGGTTTAAAGGGAGCTAACTCATGTATGGGTCAGGTCTAGATCCAAAGGATGAGAGCATGAAAGACATGGGTGTACATCGGCTCAGTGAGTGCTTTCATATATTGGATTAGCCAGGAGAGTTTTTAGTCGGGCCTAATCGTTATGTATAAATACATAGGTTGTATTAGGATTTTAAAAATAGTGGAATCAATACAAATCTTTTCTTCCTTAATTCTCTCTTCTTCTCTTCTCTCTAGAGTTGTCGCCCTAGGGTTCTTGAAGAAGTCCTAAAGAAGGGGGTGTCTCCCTCAAGCCCAAGGAGGAAGATGGCCCATCATAGATCCAGATGGAGGGTCGATGGTTTGCTACCCATAGAGAATGTCATAGGTTCCTTCAGATCTATGCTAAAGATCAGAGGCTTCTGCAACATGGTATCGGTGCTTATGATGTCAAGAATGATTGGCATTCGAGCGATATCATGGGTCTACAATTTGGTATCAGAGCTAGGTGATTCCTGAAATATTATGGACGGTAATATGGTATCAGAGTTAGATTTTAGAGCTTGATAGTGCGTAGAAGCAAAGGAAAAGTCGTACAAGATAAAATCAAAAATCTGCACAAGGATTTTATGGTATGTCTCAAATCTATCTTGTTGTTGCTGTGGTTTATCCAACCAGAAGCAGCGAGTTGAAGGTGGAGGTTGAGAGGATTAACAGAAAGGGATTTTTTGAGATGAAAGGATTGGGTGCATGATTTGCTGATCGATCTTGGTGGAAAGGCCAGGATATATGACGGTTATGTGACAGGCAGGGAGCGCTGGAGTGCTGCAGTAGCATTTTTCTAAAGATGTAGGATTGAGAGAGACTCAGGGATGTAGCAGTCGAGGAAGGTATCTCAGTAGAGAGCATCAGTGTTCTCTAAGAAGATGGACAATGTGGGGCTATTGAAGAGAGATTTTCTAAGGAATAATGATCGATGGAAGGCTGAAGAAGCGACTATACATCCTTCGATGTTAGGAAGGCGGAAAAGTAGTCGAAGATGTATTCAGCGATTTGATCAAAGCATAGATTTATGGAGCCTTGAGGATGATGGAGATGGATGATCCATAAAGATTTAGTAGGTTAGGGTTAGGCAGCTATAGAGTGGCGTAGAGATGAGTCAGGAAGCGCTGGAGTGCTGCAGGAGCGCTATCCTAGAGGCATAAGGGCTGAGAGAGGATCGACGGTGTAGCAACCGAGGAGTGTATCTCAACAAGGTGTGTTAGGGACTTCTCAAGGAGATTAGAAGTAGGTCTCAAGAAGAGCCAGGGGGTCTCAAGGAGCATCAAGAGATCTCTAGCAGTTGGGAGTATCATGGATCAGGTTTCTTCTATAGGGGCACCAGGGAGAGTCGTGGTTTAGGTGGAGAATGTTTCTTTGGGCACAACTGAAGTGATGGCTGGTGTAGGGGCAGAAGAGAAGGACTAGGATGGAATTTTCTAGGATGCAGTCGCTAGATTCAGAAGAGTTGGATGAAGGACTAGGATGGAATTTTCTAGGATGCAGTCGCTAGATTCAAAAGAGTTGGATGAGCTCTTAGGTTTCGAAGGTGCCCATAGGTTGCGGAGGTATCCAAGACAGCTTTGAAGAGGGCCATAAAGTGTGAAGGATTCGAATAGGCAGCAATGGTGTACGAGGTGCAGCGATAGGCTTAGCAGTGCAGCATTGAGTGGTTAGCCTCGAGGAACTTGGGCATAGAGTCGACTTCTATGGCATCAGGTGGACTTCAGATATAGGTGGAGCTTCCTAGTGGTGGCTTCACAAGTGAAAAAAAATTTGGCATGAGTTCAAAGCACCGATGATGCACAGTTCTAGGTGGTGTGGCATGTGCAGACGGACAGACGTAGCTCTGAGGAGATCATAATAGGTGGTACAGCATGTGCTGGTGCAGAAATACTGTAGGTTCTCTAGGAAAGTTTAGAGAAAGTGATACAGCTACTAAGCAAAAGGGATCCTATAATTCTAGGATGGTGTCAAGAAGCAAGCACAAGTCTTCAGCGATGGAGGCGATCATCCCAAAGGCCTCAAAGGTGCACAATAGTTGAAGAGGATTGGCAGAGGTGATGTTTGCATAGGTGCTGTCGAGTGCATAGGAATAGTGGGATAGTGTAGGAGGACATTGTTGAGGGATTTGCCAAGGCTTGGGGCACCAAGATGAAGATTATGAGGATTGATGGTGCTTCCAAGCCTTGGAAGGCCACGGGAGGAGCCAGGATGTTGGCTCCGAAGATTCCATGAACTTGGTTGGTGCTTCGGAGATCGGGACACAAGGTGAAGCAAGAAACCAAAGTCGAGGAATCAAGACTGTAGAAAGGAGATTTTCTATAGGTTAGCCGACTCAGTCCAAAACTAGGTCGGCTAAGTCTCAGAGCACAGACAAAATAGAGAGCTGAGCGTTTGAGACTGCTAGCATGGCACAGAACTGGGCCAACTCAGTTTCAGACTGAGCCGACCCAGTGGAACCTAGCCGACTTAGTGCTGAGACTGAGCCGACTTAGTGTACGGATAGAGTTACAGAGGGTCTATTTTGGGCTAGGGTCTGGGTTGATCCTAGGGGTCTTAAGGCCTAATTCAAGAGGTTTAAAGAGAGCTAACTCATGTATGGGTTGGGTCTAGATCCAGAGGATGAGAGCATGGGAGACATGGGTGTACATGGGCTCGGTGACTGCTTTCATGTATTCGATTAGCCAGAAGAGTTTTTGGTCGGGCCTAATGGCTATGTATAAATACATAGCTTGTATTAGGATTTTAAAAAGAGTGAAATCAATACATATCTTTTCTCCTTCAATTCTCTCTTCTTCTCTTCTCTCTAGAGTTGCCACCCTAGGGTTCTTGAAGAAGCCCTAAAGAAGGGGGCATCTCCCTTAAGCCCAAGGAGGGAAGCACCCCATCACAGATCCAGATGGAGGATTGGTGGTTTGCTGCTTATAGAGAATGTCACAGATTTCTTCAGATTCATGCTAAAAATCAGGAGCTTACGCAACATGGTATCGGTGCTTGTGATGTCATGAATGATTGGCATTCGAGCGATATCATGGGTCTACAATTTGGTATCAGAGCTAGATGATGCCTAGGACGTTGTGGACGACAATACTTTAGAACTTTGAGAAGGATCATCAGCTCCATAAGGAGTCAGCAAACTTAGTGGGAGGGTCTTCTTTTGGTTCTTAATTCTTTAAAAAAGGAAAGAAGAATAAGAAAAAGAAGTCTAAGAAGGTACAAGTTTAGGCTGGCATATCAGTGCAAGGCCAAACCAAGAAGCCTAAGCTTGATAAGAGTGAAGTGGAGTTCTTCTTCTATAAGAAGCAGGGACATTGGAAGAGAAACTATCCTTAATACATTGCCTCCCTAGATCCAAACAGGCCAAGAAAGAAGCAAAATGTTGTTGAGGAAGGTACTTATATGATAACTCCTTATAATTTCTCTATTTATGATATTACTGACTAGGTATTGGATATCGAAAGCCCTTATCATATTTACAATTCATTATAGGGGTTACAGATCAGTAGGTGATTCAAGCAAGCCAAAAGATTTCTAAACATTGGAGATGGAAGACAAGTTCCAGTTCTAGCATTACGGATCATGAAACTTGTATTTGAGTCTCATTTTATTATTTTTAGTGATTGTCATTTTTGTTTTAGTTTTTTATTAAATATCATTTCTATAGGTCTTTTAGCCAAAAATAATTTTAAAATTTTAATAAAAAAAGAATTTTATTATGTCATTTGAATAGTGTTATAATCTTTTCTAGATATTTGAATAATGAAATTTATTTATTTTCATAACCTGTTAATGTAGTCTACTTCACTGGCAAACATTCTAGATTAGATAATATGTCTGATATCTATCTATGGCATTGTAGGCTAGGTCACATCAATAAGAATAGGATAAACAGGTTGACTCAAGAGGAAATCTTCAAAGTCAGTAATTGGGAATCACTTCCAAACTGTGAGTACTATCTTCTTGAAAAAATGATCAAGTCATTTTTAACTAGAAAAGATGAGAGAGTCACTGAGCTCTTAGGTCTAGTACATATTGATGTATGTGGACCAATGAGCACCAGTGCTAAAGATAGATATTTCTACTTCATCACTTTCACAGATGACCTATCCAGGTATGAATATATCTATCTAACGAAATACAAGTCGGATTCATTTAAAATATTCAAATGATTTCGAAATAAAGTAGAAAAACAAACTAGGAAGAGTATTAAAATTTTTTGATTTGATCGAGGGGGTGAATACTTTTTTGATGAGTTTCTCACATATCTAGGAGAGAATGGCATTCTCTCTCAATATACTCCTCCAAGGATATCACAACATAATGGTGTGTCTGAAAGAATAAATCAAACTCTGTTAGACACGGTCTGATCCATGATATATTTTGCCAGCTTGCCGATATTCTTCTGAGGATATGCACTCGAATTAGCTTGCTATCTTCTAAATAAGGTTTCGAGTAAGTCTTTTATTAAAACTTCAAATGAGATATGGATCGAATGTAAGCCAGTACTCTCATATCTTAGGATCTGTAGGTGCCCATCTTATGTTAAACATTTAATAATAGATAAACTTAGACCTAAGTCTGACAAGTGTATTTTCATAGGATACCCAAAAGAAACCAAAGGATATATTTTCTACCGTGCTGATGAGCAAAAAGTGTTTGTCAATCTTAAGGTAATCCTTTTAGAAAAAGAGTTCCTTAGTGAAGAAACTATTGCCTCTAAGGTTGAACTTAAGAAAGTTCAATAGGTAGAAAAGCCAACATAATTAGCCGAGCCTAAACCAGATTTGATTAGATCAAATCCAGAGCCCACTATACCTACATCATTAAGGTGATCCAATAGAGTACCGCGTCCGTCAGACAAATACTATGATTTTTTGGTCCGAAATAGTAATCCTATTAAACTCGATGAGAATGATGAGGATCCAATCACTTACATGGATGCAATGCAAAGGTCTAATTTCAAGAAGTGGCTTGAGGCCATAAAATTTGAAATAAAGTCAGTGAAGGTCAATGATGTTTGAACATTGGTTAACCCACCTAAAAGGGTTAAACCTATTAGGTGTAAATGAGTCTTCAAGAGAAAAAAGGGCACAGACAGGAAGGTAGAGACCTATAAAATTCATTTGGTTGCCAAGAAATATCGTCAATGTTAGGGTATTAACTATGATGAGACATTCTTTCCTATGGCAATGCTTAAATTCATTTGGATTATGCTTGCAATAGCTACCCATCTAGACTATGAGATCTGGCAGATGAATATGAAAATAGTTTTTTTGAATGGAGAGCTAATTGAAGAAATGTATATGATATAATCTGAAGGATTCACATCCATAGATGAGTCTAAGATATGCAAGCTTCAGAGATCTATTTATGGATTAAGGCAGGCATCTCGAAATTGGAACATATATTTTGATAAGATGATCAAAACATATGGCTTCATTAGGAACAGAGAAGAGCCTTGCATTTATAAGTGGGCAAATGATCCGATAATGATATTTCTTATTTTATACATGGATGATATTCTCTTAATTGAAAATAACATTCCCACACTATAAGAAATAAAAGTTTGACTGTCATCTCAATTCTCCATGAAGGACTTGGATGAAACATCTTACATTCTAGGAATGAAGATCTATAGGGATAGATCTAAGAGGATGCTTGGATTATCCCAGTCCATGTACATAGAAACTATGCTGAAGAGGTTTAGCATGAAAATTTCTGAGAAGGACTATCTTTCGATAGGCCATAAAATTTCTCTCTCTAAGAAGGATTATCCAACAACTTTTGAAGAGAGAGAGTATACGAGTAGAATCTCATATGCTTTAGCAGTAGGATCTATCATGTATGTCATGATATATATGAGACTAGATATGGCATACTCACTAGGAGTAGTGAGTAGATACCAATCTAATCCAAAGGAGAATCATTGAAAGGTGGTGCAAACCATCCTTAAGTATTTAAGAAATACTAAGGACCAGTGGCTGATTTATGGTGAGTCATATTTGAAACTTATGGAATTTACAAACTTCACCTTCCAATCTAACAATGATGATAGTAGAACCATGTCGGATTATGTCTTTATCCTGAATGGTGGAGCCATTTACTGAAAGAGTTCTAAGTAGCACACTGTGGCAGATTCTATTTGCGAGACAGAGTATATTACGGCATCCAATGCTATGAAAGAAGTTATGTGGTTAAAAAAGTTTATCATCGAGTTTGGAGTAGCACTCTCCTTAGATGATTCGGTCCTGCTCTACTATGACAGCACTGAAGCCATCACTCAAGTGAAGGAATCAAAGGCATACCAGTAGACAAAGCACATACTACACTACTACCACCTGGTCTGGAAGATCGTGGATCAAGATGATATTGATCTTTAGAAGATTGATAAAAAGAAGAATCTGGCCAATCCTTTCACTAAAGCCCTGACTGTAAAGGAGTTCGACGATCATAAGTTGAAGATGGATATTAGATATTGTACTGAGTGGCTTTAAGATAAGTGAGAATTGTTGGAAAATGTATTTCAAAGCTAATCGTTAGCCTATTGATGGTTGAGCTATCCTTGTAAAATATAAATAATTTATTATAAATAAAAATTTATTTTAATATTTTTCATCACAAGTCTACATCTTCTAATAAACTTCTTTGTTGTGATGAAGTCCTCAGCACTATTTAGTTTTGATAAAGAGAGGATTTATCTATTAGTTCTTAAATTGTTCGTGATCAAATGATGCACTGTTAACTAGGATGATAATATTTATCGAGTGTAGGTCGTTGTATGCCATATGGATTGATTGTCCTTTTAATCAAGAAGTGTGAAAATACTAGTATGGCATATAGATGAGATGTAGGGGTACATCACCACTGAATATGACCAACTTTGGAGCATTCTACTGTCAAGAATTGCTCTGATAGGATATGGGTATAAGTATTCCTTAGACCTAAGATCACCATGCTGGCTTGCAAGCAACTCACTATGCTTTGGTGCCAAACTATCTAAAATTCTAATTTAGTTAAAAAAAAGTTTTTGGACATAGTCAAGTACTTATGAACTTGGTGACTGATCAAGATGGAATTGACCACTCCAAGAGTTTGGAGATAATGCATTGCTATATTTTAATTTAGCAAAATCTTGGTCCGAATAATCCATGAGATAGATTTGGTATTTTGAAATATAATATGGATGACCTATTCAAGATTGATAGTTGAATCCTCAGTTATCCTATGAACATTTAGGTCAAGGGGATGAATTTTATGGAAACCATATCCACATGGGTTCTAAGAGTGTTGCTTTATACATTCAATCTATCCGACCGTCAGATACCATTGCTAGATGGTCACTTCATTGGTACTGAAATTTATTTCTATGCTACCAACTTAGGTTCGAACCTATGGAGTTATACACATTAAAGGTCTCATCTAATCGGATGGTTAATCAATGATTAAGAATCATTTTAGGGTCAAACAATCAATACGATTGATGTTTGACCAAGTGCAAGTATTATAGAAGAATCAATTAGTAATTAGATTGCTAATTAGTCTAATTTAATTGAGCTTGAGGGCTAAGATCAATTCTAATTGAATAAAAATCAATTAGATTTGGTTTGGGCTTGATTGGATCAAGTCCAATTCATTTATGGGATAAGCCAATTGCAAAGGAGAACAAGTCCCCGTTCAATTAGAACTTAAGTGCACTTAATTTCTAATTTGATTAGAATTTAAATCAAATTTAAATTTAATTTAATCTAATTTAATTAAGCTCTTAGTTGGATTAAGATTATCCTTAATTGGTGTTAGTGCAGAAAATGGTGTTGACACTAGAGTTGCTGGAGTTAGAGAAGATGAGGCTGCCGATAAGACCTGCAAGAAGAAGTCTAGACTGGAGGTGGGTGGCTTCGATAGGATCCTTCGATGCTCAAGTCTATTCACTAGCCAATAAGAATAGAGTACTCAGAAGAATTAGAGCAGAGATGAGAGTTTAGAGGCAAGAACGTATCTAGAGGGTCCTTTTTATAGGCGAAGCTTGTAATAAATTGATGGTCATAGATATAATCATCTGCTAGTGGGCCGTTCGGGCCATATAGAGTCTATTACAGAGAATGAGCTATTATTCTATTCGAATTTGTAGGCAATTGAGGTTAGTTTGTTAAAGTTCGGATGATAAATTGGAGACTTCTATGCTTAAGAGTGAATCATTCATGCAAAACTCAGGATCGGTCTGGTTGATCTTTGAAATTGGTCTTTGGGTTGCGAAGAGTTGTTTTGCAAGTCAACTAGGCTTTACTATTGTTGGCTTTGATAACTTTAAGGAGTTCAGCTACCTTCAAGATTGGCCTGAAGTTTGGATCGAAGGCTTGCTGCGATTCATTGTCTGTGGAGTGGCTACTGTCCTGGGTTGGAAATCAGACTTGTACTGATGAAGTAGTCCTTTCACTATTCAAGCTCATCCAATCATTATGCATTATATAAACTATTTAGATCTACAATTATCACAGAGGGATGAAGGAGCTCAGCCACTATCTATAAAGTAGAGTAAAGGAATTCAATAGGAATAGAATTCAATTGGATAAAATCCCATCTAAATGAAGCCCGATTGGAAAGGAGTTCGATTGGAGGGAGTTCAGCTGCCTTTAAAATTTGTTGCCAAGCAAAGTTGGATAGGTTGGGTTCTAATAATTTAGAATTTGGCTTTTCATCCATTAAGAAGTTCGTCTAGCACACATAACTTGAAGGTTGACCCCTTTGGGGTTAAATCAGTTTTAGTTGAAGTTCAGTCATGACTGTTGGGACTCCAGATGTGGTCAAATTAAGTTCGGACTTCTTATTGGACTTCAGCCAGAGCTAAACATACCCCCAATACTTGTCCCCCTACTTCGAGTTTGAAGATCAAATGAAGAGAGTATCAAAATTATGATTGTCGAAGTCCACTACTAGTTTTCCACTTCCAAAAGGTAAAAAGTTTTGGCTCCTTTTGGGTTGGCACCGAAGCTTTTTTAGTACCAACTGACCTGAAAAGACGTATCCCTCTCGAAAACTCATCCAGCATGGAGCTCTATGTACGGCATAATAACTGCTCCATTAGATGTCAATAGTAGGCATGATGACCTAGACGTGTAGCAAGTTGGGATTGGCTGAAGAGGGTTGGCAATTATAATCGCCTTTGATTTTTTTTAGCTATTTAAGATCCTTCTCCTTCCCCGACTTCTCATTTTTGCCCGTGCTTTCCTTTCTTCCCTTTCATTCCTCACCTCTTCCGAGCACCTTGTCCACTCTCCGTTGTGATTTCTCCGACCATTAACATCCCTTTTAACCACCCTCTATTTCTCCAATTATCCTCCCAAGTTCTTCGATCAACATAAGTTAGTCTCACATCCTTTTCCCTTAATTTCTTTGCTTTTCGTTCACTTCCGGAGTTTTTGGTTTCTTCACGGAAGTTTAGTATTCTTCAACAATTTTAGAACTTTCTTTTCTTTTGATTTTGTAGAGAATTTTTTAAATAGTTTGATCCAGATGTCATCTACTATGTCTGAGTCCAACAGTTCTAGGAGCTCGTCTGGGCCGAACTCCCTAAATCCAATTCCTAGGGTAGAAACTAAGATTAAGAAGGTACCTCATCCACTTTTCATTCTTAAAACCACCTCTTGCTCCTTGCATGATGAAGATCTTTCTTTGGTGAGGATTCAGTATGGAATTTCTTCAAAGTATGAGCTAGAGCTTCAAGGATCAAGTGGTCAAGCTTGTGCTCCTCCCTGGACCGCTTCTGCTTGTACACTAAAGCACTCCATACTGGACTCTGGCTTCCAATTCTCCCTTTTATTATTGCTCTATTTAAGTTTCTTAATATTTTCTTCTCTTCTATGGTCCCAAACTTATTTTGATTCATCATGGGATTCCTTTCGCTCTGTATTTTAGCCGAGGTTCAGCCTGTCATTTCTTTATTCCAAAATTACTTTATCTTTAAACATCTTTCCACTGCTAAAGATAGTGGTATTTGTCTCCATAGTTCAGCAAGAAGGGGTTGCTCAATGGTGCTCCTTCTTTCATTCATAATTGAAAGGAGAAATTATTTTTCATCTCTTATCCGACCTTAGAGCTAGGACTTCCTCCCTAGGGGCATCTTAAGAATTTGGTCCGCCAGGCTCTAGGGTTAGAAAAAGAAAATCAAGACTCAGTTAGCAAACTTAGGAATTGTCGTGCTCCTTTCCTACCCAAACTAACAAAGGATCAAACCTCATTCAATCTTGGCTTAAGCTCCTTCAACCTGTTAGATGTGTGCCCTAGAAGCTAGATTGGCTGTCACTTGTAATACACTTCTAAGGGCAACTTTATAATTTTGACTATAAATTAATAAATAAATTATTTTTCTATCATAGTGTGTATTTAAAAGTATTTGTGATACATCCTTTGAGTTAATGGTAATGACAATTCATATTTTCAAGAGTTAAAAATTTAAGATATGAATTTTCATAATTAACTCATAAACAGCTTCTAACCATAGGCTCATCATGAGGATAGTGATCGATCTGGAAGATTGGTGTACGATCGCTTTCTTAGGATAAATATATCTTAAGTCCATGGTATGAAGACACCAAAGCGAGAGTATAGATACTTGTTAGAGAATGAGGGCATTAAGCGTGACCACCTCGAGTAGTCACAAGAAAGTCTACCTTCTTGTCGATGACTGACTCGATGCTATAGTAGTATGTATGATTCTTTGATTTAAGGTACATCAACAGTTTATTTTAAGGGTGTTATAGTTTGACTACACCATAACATGATCTTCTAGCCATTCAGAATCCTGAGGTGTATGTTGGCTATGGCATGTTCATTGTAGGAATTGGATTACACTAATAAAAAGATCTATCTACCTCGATAGATGAAGAGTAGCCCTATGATAATCATGAGATTGAGTCCTTAAGCCCATGGCCATGGTAGAATGAAGATGATAGAAAGAGTTTCTATTAGGATTTTACATTGGACTCGAATCGAATGATTAATTTATATGACGGACATTGGGTTTGATGAGTTCACCTTAACCCTAATCCTATCGGAGCTCAAGATAGAAGAATCCAATCACATAGGTAACTACACCGAGAGGTTTGCTTTCAGTTCTGATGGATTGCCAGCATATACTACTAGATGTCATTGGTGGATTTTGGGAGCAATTAGAATAATTTTGATGATCAATCATTCTAATTGTATGAATCAAAAAAGTTCTGAACCATCAAAAGATATTTTGATGATGGAGATCGCAATATATCTCATTACTATATAAAGTTAAACCTAACTGGATCATACAAATAAGAATTTGAATTTAGATATCATCAATTGAGCTAACCCAGTTTGATTGATTTTGATTAGATCCAATCAGATTCAAGGTAATCATGCTAGCACACGATTGAGCCTGACATTTTTCTTCTAAAATCTTTCTGATTCATCACAACCAAGTCAAATTTGATTTGACTCATTCTTATATTTTGAATGAGTTTATTTTTATCTGATTGAAATAAGTTTAGATCAGATTAATTATAGAAATTAAATTCATTCATAGTCAAATTAGACTAGGATCAAAAGTTGACTTGTTTGAGAGAATTGAGGGTCACCTAATCAGATACTTTTAGAAACTTTTTTAGAAATCATTTTGATCTAATTTTTGGATATGTGATAGATCATAAATTATACATTGGGTGTACCAACTTTTATGATTTTTAGAGATGTCTAGATTGAGTTATGATAGAGTTTGATTCAAATCAAACTCTTGAGGGAAGAGTCCTAGGCGTAGTGGACTCTTCCTTATCTACTCATGCCACCACCTTTTAGATTGATTTTTGGTGTCAAAATTAGATGGAATCTAAGGATTTTTATGGAGATCAGGTTCAGGAGTCCCAATAGTTGAAAAAAAGAGGATTTTGGTCAAAGAGGGACTCTAACTTGGTGCTATGCTTTTATATAAGAACCTTTGCGCCAAGGCTCTTCATATAGAAATATTTTTCATACCCAAAGGCTGCCATTCTAGATATCCCATGCCTTCTCTATCCTCTCTCTCCCTATCTTCTACATGCTTAATAAGTTAGGCATAAATTTGAGAAGAAGATCCAATCAAATTTGTGAAGAGTTCAGCATCTACGCGATGGTGTTCGTGAGACGGACACACTGCCTTCAGAAATTTTTTGACGAACTTCCAGATCAGATTCAAATCTGATCTTTGAAGAAAATATTTGCGAGGAGAAGACATCCAAATTCTTTTCAAGTGAATATTGGTGGAGACCAAGCGCATTTATGGCTCCTTCTAGAATCTTAGGAAACATCAGGATCATCGCAGGATAATCAGATTACCCAAATAATGTATGAAATTAAATTTAATTTAATTTTTATTTTAATTTTTAATATTAGATCATCATAATTATATTTAAGAACTCTTAGATTTGATTAAATTATTTAAAAAAAATTTAAAAAAAATTATCTCAAATCTAATCAGATTTGTACAATCCTACGGCGGAAAACAGGATTTTTCTTTCAACTGGTATCAGAGCTACGTTAGTAGTTCTTCAGATCTACCTTAGATTTAATTTTATTTTTATTTATAATTTGATATTAAAAAATTTTAAATATCACATCAGATGTGATTAGATCTAAAATTAGAGAATTAAAAGTTAAATAATTTAGATCTAATATGTATGAGATGCATGACTAGACTAGGTTTGGATAGTTCTATGTATAGTCTAGTATGATCATATATTTATTTTAATTAAATATAATTTTAGATCTATTTAATTTTTATTTTTTAATATTATAATTATTATAATCAGATCTAAAAATAAAAAATATTTTTTTTAATTTTTGATTTATTCATATGAGATATGAAAGATGCATGCTTAGACTAGTCATAGAATAATTCTATAAGATGTCTAGAATAATTTTATTTTTGATATGATTAAATTTAAAATTTTATTTTTTAAATTTAATATATAATATTTTAGATCTGAAAGTATGCATATTGATGATATATGAGATGTATGCAAGACATGTATTAGTTAGATCATTTTATATGTGATATATGATCTAACTAGTTTTATAGTAAAAAATTATATTTCTGATTAAAAAGTTTCCTATGGTTGTTCGATCATAATAACAAAATAAAATTTAAAGGCACTCTCCTTCCATTCGATGGAGTATTCTTATGGCATATAGGAATGCTGCGCATTCGTCCTTAATCAGAAATCAGAACTTATTTTCTACAAAATCCTAGATCCTAAAATTCTAGAATTTTTATTATATATTTTATTCATGAATCCAAAACTTAATTAAAAATTAAGATTATAAAATTAATTTGATCTAAAAATTATGAATTTTCATATCGAAGATATATTCATAAAATTGGGTTCGAATTTGGGTAGCTCATTTAGGTCTAGCGGTTAATCAAACCGAATTAAGAGTTGATTAGGTGGGATCAAAAAAAGCTTAGATTTGACCAACCAAATAAAATTAAGTTTGGATCAAGATTGAATCACATTGAAATGTGACTCGATCAAGTTAAGAATTAATTTGGCTTCGTAGTTCGAGCCTAGATTATAGACTAATCCAATTGATTCTGATTCGATAATTTGATGTCTAAGGTAAGTTTGACAGATACGATCGATTGGTTTTTAATTGGAAGCTACTCGACCTAAATACGTTCTTATTGAGTTAATGGCATATCCCTTCCAGCATTCTCACTTACCTGACCATTTGTGTTGACCCAGTTCTGATTTGAGATGGCTAACAATTCGAGCCAACCCATGCCACTAAGTTAGTCATAATTGTTATGACTAAGTCAGGTCAAGTTTAAAGAGACCTAAATTAAATCTTTCTAAGAAAATATTAAGTCTAAGATCTTCCATCATTATAGATGGGTGGGCCCTTCCTCGGGTTAATTATTCTTGGCTGGATACAGTGGTTCAATTGCACCGAAAAGATGCAACCATATCTATTAGGCATTGAATGCTACGAGTTGGAGGATGGATTGGGCTCAATATTTTGGATATGGTGAGGAACCCAATCAGGAATCCAATCTATGCAAATGGTGGATCTGACTTAACTAAGATGTGGATCAATATTCTAGACATGATGAGATTCATGAATTAGAGATCAGGTTAGGATGCACCATGATTAGAGAATCATTGGATAAGAGTTATCCACTCATCGGTTGACACATTGTCAATAACTGTTAGATGAGGTGGTGAGTCAGTTGGTGGGACCATACCATCCATTAGAAATCAATAATCATAAAGATTTTTGCATCTCTGTCAAGAGAGTATAGGAATTCGAGTAAATAGTAGGAGTCTAATTTATTTAAAAATAAAATTTTTAAATAAATTGATTAAATCTAATTATAAAATCTAACTAAAAATTTTGACTCTCTATAGAAAAATATCTATGTCCAACCTACTAGCCTGTATCTTGGACACCCATAGACTAACCAGATCCAACTACAAGGATTGGCTCCAAAACTTCAAAATTATTTTAGATTTCGAGAAGTTGACTCATGTGTTGGAACAAGATCCTCCCACCTTATCAGTACATCCATCCGCTGATCAGAGAGCGTCTCTTGAGAAGTGGATGGATGAAGATAACAAAGTCAGATATTACATGTTGGGCTCGATGTCTGATGAGCTCCAGCACCAATATAAAGATATTAAAACTAGCCACCAAATATTGGCTCACCTGTAAGAGTTGTTTGGTGAATAGAGTCGTGCAGCCAAATATCAAGTTACTAAAAGACTGTTTAAGACTCAAATGCATGATCGACGGTTAGTCCAAGATCATTGTCTGATGATGATCAAGGACTTAGAAGAGCTTGAGAAGCTCAATGTCAAGTTAGATCAAGATTTGCAGACTTATATAATTCTGCAGTCCTTGACTGATGCGTATGGGCAGTTCATTGTGAACTACCATATGCATAAACTTTAAAATATCTTGGCTGAGCTTATGAATATACTGGTTACTGCTGAGCTTTCTATGAAAGATTCTAAAGGCTCAATACTTGCTGTGGAGCGGACTTTTTCCAAAAAAAAATTTTTTGGAAAGAAGAAAAAGTCCGTGAAGAAGTAGAAGGTCGATGGTGGGAAGAAGAAGGTAGAGCCAAAGAAGAAGGGCGTTGACAAAGAAAAATATTTTCATTACAACATTGATGGCCATTGGAAGTGGAACTGTCCTCTTTACTTGGCCAACCTAAAAAATAAGGAGGCAGGTCCTTCTAGAGGTATGCTCATTATAGAATCTAATCTTATGGTTTCTTCTGCATTCAGTTGGGTGCTTGACTCTGGTTCTAGTGCTTATGCACTTCTATGCAGGATCTTGAGGATAGCAAGTGGCTGAGGGATGGTGAGATGATCCTATGCATCCGAAATGAAGCAAAAGTTGCGGCTGTGGTCGTAGGATCCTACCCTCTGTGATTACCATTAGGATTAGACTTAGTACTTAGGATTATTTTTATGTGCCTGCAGCAAGCAGAAATTTGATTTCTATTTCATGTTTAGCATAGGAAGGCTATGTAATTAGTTTTTTTAAGGATTATTATAATATTCTTTATGAAATAAATAAAATTATAAGTGGTTTTCTTATAAATAGTCTCTATCAGTTACATATTGATATTTTTTATTTTTAATATCGAGCAAAATGTAAATGCCATAGGATCAAAGCGATCTGGGAATAGTCTAAATGATAGGTATCTTTGACACCTTAGGCTAGGTCATATAGCTGAAGACAGGGTTAACAAATTAGAGAAATCTAGGCTATTAAGTTCATTGACTTTCTAGTCATATCCAATTTATGAATCATGCCTTAATGGCAAAATAACTAAGCTTTCTTTTGCAGGACATGGGGAAAGGACCATAGACCTACCTGCCCTAGTACATACTGATGTATGCGGTCCATTTGATATACTAGTTAGGAATAATTACATCTACTTCATCACCTTTATCGATGATTTATCTCGATATGGGTATGTGTATTTGATGTGACACAAGTCTGAAGCTTTTGAAAAGTTCAAGAAATTCATACTCAAAGTAGAAAAATAAATAGAAAAATCCATTAAGATTCTTTGATCAGATCAAGAAGGCGAATACCTTAGTCAAAAATTCCTAGACTATCTTAAGGACAATGGCATAGTCTCTTAATGGACTCCATCTGGAATGCCTCAACTCAACAGAATTTCAGAATTGAAAAATCAGATCCTATTAGATATGGTTCAATCCATAATGAGCTTCACAGACCTTCCTGAGTTTCTTTAGAGACACAATCTATCGACCGCTATATATCTACTGAATAGGGTTTCATCTAAAACTATTTCTACTATACCGTATGAGATATGGCATGGTAAGAAACCAAGTCTGAGTCATCTCAGAATTTGGAATTATCTAGCCCATGTCAAGAGATAACATATAGATAAATTAGAGTCTAGGTCCTTTAGAGCTCGATTTATTGGATATCCTAAAGAGTCATTAGGATATTTTTTCTAACTTTTGAAATATCATAATATGCTTGTGAGTCGACATGCCATCTTTCTTGAAAAATAGTTTATTCAAGATGGTGGCATCGAAAGACGGATTAGGCTCGAGGAGAAAGTCTCCCAAGAGCCATGAACCAAGAAACCTATAGAATCCAATCAGATTGAGTTAGTTTAATCACTACCTCGTCCACCTCGTAGATCAAAAAGAATTTTCCATCCTTTTGAAAGGTACTTAGGTACTATTTCAGAGGACGTAGAGAAAATATTCCTCACAAAAAAAGGAGTTCATGGTGATGATTCCAAAATCTATGATGAGACAATATCATATATCGACTCTGAGAAATGGTTAGAAGTAATGAAGTTGATTGACTCAATGCGCTCGAACAAAGTCTGGACCTTAGTAGATCCACCTAAAGGTATAGTACCTATTGGGTGTAAATGGATCTTCAAGAGAAAGATAGATGCCGATGGAAATGTAGAGACATTCAAAGCAAGGCTCATAGCGAAAGAATATAGTCAGCACAAAGGGATTGACTATTAGGATACTTTTTCGCCAGTAGCCATGCTCAAATCCATCCACACATTGCTTGTTGTTGTAGCCTATTTTGATTATAAAATATGAAAGATGGACATAAAAATGATGTTCTTAAATAGATATCTTAAGGAAGATATCTATATCAAATAACTGCTGGGTTTCACATCCAGTGATATCGATCACAAGGTCTGCAAGCTGCAAAGATCCATATATAGACTTAAGCAAGCATCTCAGAGCTGGAATGCTCATTTCAATGATGTGATCAAATCATTTGGATTCATCAAGAATGAGAAGGAGCTCCGTGTTTTCAAAAAAGTCAGTGGGAGTACTATTGTCTTTTCCGTACTATACGTGGATGACATCCTCCTAATTGAGAATGATATTTTCATGTTGACCACAATCAAAATATGATTGTCTAAAGAATTCTCCATGAAAAGCCTAGGAGAGGCATCCTTTATTCTAGGAATTAAGATCTATAAAGATAGACCAAATAGGATGCTGGTTCTCTCATAGAAGATGTACATAGAGGAGGTGCTAAAGAGGTTTAGCATAGAAAACTCCAAGAGAGGATTGGTGCCCTTCAGATATGGCATTCATCTCTCCAAGAAGATGTGTCCCAACACACCTGAGGAGATTGAACGCATGAGCAAGATCCCTTATGCTTCAGCAATAGGGAGCCTCATATATGCCATGCTATGTACACGACCTGATATTATCCATGCTGTAAGTGTCATGAGTAGGTATCAGTCGAATGCAGACGAAGAGCACTAGACTTCTATGAAATGTATCCTTAAGTACTTGAGAAGGACTAAGGATATGTTTCTAGTCTTTGGTAATGGAGAACTCCAGGTCCAGGGGTATACAGACTCAAATTTTATGTCTGATATATATGATCAAAAGTTGACATCTGAAAGTCTATTTATTTATAATGATGGTGTTGTCAGCTGAAAAAATTTTAAGCAGACGGTGATAGTAGATTCTACCATGAAAGCAGAGTACATCGCTGTGTTGGAAGCTGCAAAGGAGGTATTTTGATATAAAAAGTTTGCCATAGAGCTTGGAATGATGCCATCAGATGTTGTCCCTCTATATTGTAACAATAATGGCATCATAGTCCTAGCTAAGGAGCTGAGGTCTCATCAGAAATCCAAGCACATCGAGCGGCGATACCATCTTATCCACGATTACCTTAAGAAGGGATATGTCGAGGTCAAGAGAGTCAACACTACAGATAATGCGGCTGACCCATTGACAAAGCCATTAAGCCAATAGAAGATCGAAGCCCACCTTGAGAAGATAGGAATTAGATTTGTAGCCAATTGGTTTTAGATCAAATGGGAGTTTGTTAGATGTGTGCCCTAGAAGTCAGATTGACTATCACTTGTAACACACTTCTAAGGATAATTTTATAATTTTAATTATAAATTAATAAATAAATTATTTTTCTATCACAGTGTGTATTTAAAAGTATCTATGATATATTCTTTGAGTTAATGGTGATGATAATCATATTTTCAAGAGTTAAAAATTTAACACATGGATTTTCACGATTAACTCATAAACTGCTCCCGACCGTAGGATCATCATGAGGATGGTGATCGATTTGAAAGGTTGGTATATGATCACTTTCTTAGAATAGATGTGTCTTAAGTCTACGATATGGAGACACCAAAGCAAGAATATAGGTACTTATTAGAGAATGAGGGCACTGAGCGTGACCACCTCGAGTAACCATAAGGAAGTCAACCTTCTCGTCAATGACTGACTTGATGCTGCAGTAGTGTGTATGGTTCTTTGACTTGAGGTGCATCAATAGTTTACCTTGAGGGTATTATAGTTTGACTACACCATAACTCGATCTTCTAGCCATTCGGAATCCTAAGGTGTATGTTGGCTATAGCATGTTCATTGTAGGAATTGGATTGCACCAATAAGAGGATCTATCTATCTTGGTACGTAAGTAGCCCTATGATTATAATGAGATTGAGTCCTTAAGTCCATGACCATGGTAGAGTGAAGATGATAGAAAGAATTTCTATTAGGGTTTCATATTGGACTCGAATCGAATGATTAATTCAAATGATAGACATTGAGTTTGACGAGTTCACCTTAACCCTAATCCTATCGAAGCTCAAGATAGAAGAACCCAATCATACAGATAACTACACTGAGAGGTTCGCTTTCAGTTTTGATGGATTACCATCACATACTGCTAGGTATCACTGGTGGATTTTAAGAGCAATTGAATGATTTTGATGATCAATCATTCTAATTGTATGAATCAGAAAAGTTTTGGTCCATCGAAAGGTGTTTCGATGATATCAAAGATGGAGATCGTGACATATCTCATTACCATATAGAATTGAATCTAACTGGGTCATACAAATAATGGTTTGAGTTTGGATGTCATCAATTGAGCTAATCCAGTTCGATTGATTTGGATTAGATCCAATCATGTTCAAGGTAATCGTGCTAGCACATGATTGAGCCTGACTTTCTCCTTCTAAAATTTTTTTGATTCATCACAATCAAGTCAAATTTAATTTAACTTATTCTTATATTTTGAATGGGTTTATTTTCATCTAACTGAAATAAGTCCATATCAGATTAATTGTAGAAATTAAATTCATTCATAGTTAATTGGACTAGGGTCAAAAGTTGACCTATTTGAGAGAATTGAGGATCACCTGATCAGATACTTTTAGAACATTCTTTAGAAATTATTTTGATTTTATTTTTGGATATGTGATAGAGAACGAATTATACATTAGGTGTACCAAATTTCATGATTTTTAGAGGTGTCTAGACTGAGTTATGATAGAGTTTGATTCAGATCAAACTCTTGAGGGAATAGTCCTATCCATAGTGGACTCTTCCTTATCTACTCATGCTGCCACATTCTAGATTGATTTTTGGCATCAAAATCAAATGGGATATGAGTATTTTCATGGAGACTAGGTCCAGGAGTCCTAATGGTCAAAAAATAAAGGAGTTTGATCAAAGAGGGACTCTAACTTGGCACTATGCTTTTGTATAAGAACCCTTGCGCCAAGGGTCTTCACATCGAAATATTTTTCATACCCAAAGGCTGCCATTCCAAATATCCCACACCCCCTCTATCCTCTCTCTCCCTATCTTCTACATGCTTAAAAAGTTAGGCACAAATCTTAGAAGAAGATTCAATCAAATTTGTGAAGAGTTCAGCATCTACGCGATGGTGTTCATGAGACGGACATGTTGCCTTCAGAAATTTTTTGAATGACCTTCAGATCAGATTTAGATCTGATCTTTGGAGAAAAGATTTATGAAGAAAAGACATCTAGATTCTTTATGAGTGGGTACTGATAGAGGCTAAGTGCATGCATGGCTCCTTCTAGAACCTCAAGAAATGTCAGGATCATCGTAAGATAATCAGATTATCCAAATAAGGTATAAAATTAAATTTGATTTAATTTATATTTTAATTTTTAATATCAGATCACTATAATCAGATCTGAGAACTCTTAGATCTAATTAGATTGTTTAAAATTTTTTTTAAAGAAATCTATCTCAGATCTGATCAGATCTACATGATCCTACAGTGGAAAATAGGATTTTTTCTTCACAACCCTGTAGGTATACTTTCAAATTTTGCAAGTTACTTTTTCCATCCTTCTCTCCGACTATAATTTCTTTGTGATTATAGAGATGGATGCGGATGAACTCCAATGGCTTTCCAAGAAGCTCCGAGCTCATAAAAATAAGGGTCATGCACCAAGCGAGACCTCCAAGAGGGAAAGGATCGATGCCCTGAGCTCCACCACACCTGCTGACACCGCTGCCGCCACCGAGGCCACTTTGCCTTCGGTGTCCTCCAATCCACCTGTCAAAGTTCAAATTCTAGAACTTTTCATCAAGAAGGAAAAGAAAGTAGAGAAGAAGAGGAAGAAGTCAATTGTCAGAAAGGTTCGACGCGAAGCCAACTCTAGCAGATCTAATGGCAATGATGAGGATTTGGATGAAAATCCCTTTGAAAATCAAGAAATGATCAAATCTTTGATTGACGGATGCACCCTGCTCAAAGTTGTGGATAGGATTGCCGGTGTTGATTTCAATTAGCATATCTAGGATGCTCTTGGGACCTTCCTCGAGGTAACCACTTAGAATCTTTTCTTTGACTTGTCCGGGTGCTCTTTCTTTTACATAACCCACTTCATCATTTTTTTTTTATACAAATGGATCACCAATTGATTGCCAACATCAAGGTGATCAACCATCAAAGGTCAGAGGCAAAAAAGATCCAAGAAGATCATTAAGCTGAGATCGATCGCCTCCTAAAGAAAAAATCTATCAAAGTCGAAGGCCTTCAGGAGACAATCCAAATTATCGAGCAGGCCCTGGCAAAGGTGAAGCAAGAGTTAGCCTCAGAAACTAAGAAGAGAAAGAAAGTCGAGACCGAGGTTGCTAAAAAGAAGTAGATCTTAAAGTGGATCTTGGAGGCCAAGGACCAGGTGATGCAAGATTTCAAGGCCTCCTCAAAGATGAAGGACATAAAAGTCAACTTTGGCAAAGTAGCCTTCATCAAGGGTTTCGAGCTCTGCCAAAGAAACATGGTCGAGAAGTTTTTTAAGCTTGACCTTAGCTTCCTGAATGGTGGATCTTCTAATGATGAGACAGGGCCATCTACTATAGGTACCGATCTTCCATCCACCAAACCTCCTTCTGCTGCATCCCCCGCCACATCATCTGAACCAACTCTAGAGCTCGAGGCCGCCCAAGGGGCGTCAAGCTCTCCTACTACTTCCCCACCCAAGGTTGGATGTTGTTTACCATTGTATTCATTTTATTTTATTTTATTTTATTTTTATTTTTTTCTATATTCAAAAATATTTTAATTAATGAAAGTATATTTTTTTTCACCATACCTTTGTATTTTAATACTTCATGAATTAAATGTAGTCCCGTATTGAAGCTGATCCTCTACCTTAGGGCATCCCTATAAAGGCTCATATTAAAAATTTAAAGAAAAAAATCTAGCAACTTAGTAAAAAATTGAAGAAAACTAAAAATGAGCTCCCAAAGTCGAGAAAGAATTATACTGAAGCTTCCATAAAAATCAATCAACTTTGCTAAGCACATAAAAGGGATTTCAGGGAGTATACTAGCAAAAAAGATAGTTTGAAAGAAGAACTCGAGGAAATTAGAAAGTGTGCTAGTGATAAGTCTAGGGCATTGACCGCTAAAATTAGTTTCCTCATAGTCGAGCTCAATGCAGTAAAGGAAAAGATCCAACTATTGGAGGAAGCTCGGCATGGTCTACCAACCAAGATGAGTATGGCTGCGATTGGTCAAAAAGATTTTCCAACCTTTAGCAGCAATTGTTGGACCCTGAGAGGGCGTATAACTCCTATCAAATTAGTTGGTGTGAGCATATTGATGATTATAGAAAGCAGCTCAGAGTCGCGAATGCTAAAGTAATGCAACTTCAGAAGCAATTGGTTGATAAGACCCAGGCTTGTCCGAGTGGAGACTTGGACGAGCTTCTCTCCTTAAGGAGAACTCTAGAGAGCTTGTCCACGGTGTATGAAAAAGACCAGATAAAGCTACAAGAGTTGAAGATGCAAATGGTCTATCAAAAAGATGCCATGAAAGATGTGGAAGCTGAATCAGCCATTCTGAGGAAGAGATTGAGGGAGGCTAAAAAAGACTTCCATAGGTCCTAAAAGTTATTAAGTGAAAGTTTAGCAGTAAGGTGGGAGCTCGAGGAGAAAGTACAAGATTTGAAGCACTCCCTGGTGTTGGCGGGAGCTAGCAGTTCGAAGTCCAATTCTGAATAGGACTTCTCCTTTTCTTTCTTTCTTTCCTTTTTTGTGTAGTCAATCTCGAAGACCTATGTAATGAACTTTAATTTTAATGAAATAATATTTCTTTCAACTTTCCTTTGGTATTTGATCTTGATTTAATGCTTGTTAGTCTCTTCTCCTTTTTTCAATATTCCTAACATTGACGTCATCTTGAAATGATAGCTTTCATCCCCTATCTTGTGTATCTGTCCCCTTTGTTTGTGAACAAGGGTCTTCGGACTTATTTAGGAGCAAATGTATTTCCCTTTTCTTGGGAACTAGAAGCCTTCAATCCTCATAGGGTTTTATCCATGTCAGGATGAGGTCCTCCTATTCCTGACATGGTTGGCTTATCTTTCTTGTTAGGACAAGGTTCTCCTCTTGTTCCTAATAAGATTGTTAGGATACAAAAGGGCCGTTGAGAGGGCCTCTCCCCATTACCTTTGGTTTAAGAATCGGAGATCTTCTATCTCTCATGGGGATCTTTGTCCACATCAGGATGAGATTCTTCTTCTATTCCTAACATGATTGGCTATCTTTCTTATTAGGACGAGGTCCTCCTACTCCTAACAAGGTTGCCGGAACATAAAAGGGTTGTTAAGAGAGCCTCTCCCCATTATCTCTAGTTTAAGAATTAGAGGTCTTTTATTCTCCATGGAGGTCTTTAGCCACGTCAGGATAAGGTTCTCCTCCTATTCCTAACATGGTTGGCTATCTTCCTCGTTAAGATGAGGTCCTCCTCCTCCTCCTAACAAGGTTGTCGAAACACAAAAGGGCCATTGAGAGGGCCTCTACCCATTACCTCTGGTTTAAGAACTTGAGGTCTTTTGTCTCCTATAGGAGTCTTCATCCATGTCAGGATAAGATTCTCCTCCTATTCCTGATATGGTTGGCTATCTTTCTTGTTAGAACAAGGTCTTCTTCCTGCTCCTAACTAGATTGCTGGGGCATAAAAGGGCTATTGAGAGGGCCTCTTCCCATTAGCTTTGGTTTAAGAATCGAAGGTCTTCTATTTCATTTAAAAATGAAGTTTGGCTAAATGATTTTCTATCATCGCATAACTTTGCATCGAAGATAAGAATGTTAAGGTAAGAGAATTTTATTAGAATGAGATTATTTGGAGTACATTCATAAGTTTTCTGAATTCCATGGTTGTGGGAGCGTAGCCCCTTCGAGCTCTTTTAGATAGTATGTTCCTAGTTGAATGATTTCCAGAACCTCATAGGGGCCTTCCCAATTTGGAGCAAACTTTTCCTAGTTTTCTGGTTGAGAGATGCCAGCCCTTCGTAGCACCAAATCTCCGACTTTGAAGATTTTAGTTTTAACTCTGGAGTTGTAGTAGCAGACTACCTTTTGCTTATAAGCTGCCATCCTAATTTGAGCCTTCTCTCATTTTTCTTCCAATAAATCAAGATTTACCTTGAGGTCTTGTGACTTGCTTTATTCATTGAATACTTCAACTCATCCAGAAGGAAGTTCAAGTTCAATTGGGATGATTGCCTCTATTCCTAAGGCCAATGCAAAAGAGATTTCTCCAGTTAGCAACCTTTGGATGGTTCTATAAGCCCAAAGCATATGATAGAGTTCATTTACCCATGTTCCTTTTGCCCTTTTAGGCCTTGCTTTTATCCCTTAAAGTAGGATCCCATTTGTTACTCAGCTTGCCTGTAGGTGAGATACTGATGTAAAATAATGAGAGATGTTCAAATCTTCATAAAACTCAACAAATTTTGCCTCTGCATATTGGCATCCATTATCTATAATAAGAGTTCAAGGTAGGGCAAATCTATAGACTATTAACTTCCAGATGAAGTCCTATACTTTAGCTTCAATGATTTTCACTAGAGGTTTGGTCTCAATCCACTTGGTGAAGTAATCCATAGCCACTAGAAGAAATTTTCATTATCCAGATGCCATAGGAAATGGCCTAAATATATCCATCCCTCATTATGCAAACGGCCATGGAGCACTCAGAGGTGTGAGTTGTGAAGCCAGCTGTCTCTGAATGTTGGCATTTCTCTTACATTTATCACATCTCTTCACATAATTAGTAGCATCTTGCTACATAGTCGGCCAGTAGTACTCTTGATGACGTAGTTTGTAAGATAGAGATCTGGCCCAAGACGATTCCAACATACCCCTTCATGAACTTCCTTCAATGCATAATCAGCCTCAGAAGTGTTGTAATATCACCATGGCATCACCTATCTCTGATACCATATGCAGCGAAAACCCCTAATCTTTAGCATGGACCTGAGGAGAACTTTGACATTCTCTAAAGCAGCAGACTATCGATCCACCTAATTTAGATCTATGATGGGGCACCTCCCACCTTGGGCTTGAGTGAGGTGCCCTCCTTGGGATGGCAACTCTAGAGAGAAAAGAGAAGAGAGATTGAGGGAGAAAAGATCTGTATTCCAATCTACATTATAAAATCCCAATACAACCTATGTATTTATACATAGCTATTAGGCCCGACCAAAAACTTTCCTGGCTAACTCAATGCATGAAAGCACTCACCAAGTTCATGTATACCCATGTCTCCCATGCTCTCATCTTTTGGATCTAAACTCGATCCATATATGTATTAGCTACCTTAAGATCTTATTAGATCAGGCCTTAAGACCCTAAACAGAAAATCTCATCTAGTTCTATTCGCCACCATCAAGCCGGCTCTATCAATAGCCAAGCTGGCTCAACTACATCTTGTTCGAACCCTATATTTTATCTGCCTGAGATGGTTGGCTCGACTAAACCCCGAGTCAGCTCGGTCTCAACTCGAGCCAGCTCGACTGCATATCCAAACCAGCCCACCTATGTGTCAGCCCCTTGTCTTGATTGATTCTTCACCTAGCTTTAGTTCTTTGCTCCATCTTATGTCCCAGATCTCTGAAGCAACTACCAAGTCCCTCAAGATTCTCACACCTAAATCTTGAGCCCGTGTAGGGCTACATGCCACCTTCATCCTAGAATAACTCCTGTCTTAATACTAGGACACACCTGTCCTAGACTCTCAAAGCCAACATCTTAGCTCCTCCTATGGCCCCCTAAGGCTTGGAAGCACTATACCAAATCCTACAATCTTCATCTTGGTGCATCCAAGCCTTAACACACCTGGCAATATTTTTCTACACAATCCCACTATTGCTACGCACCTTGACAGCTTCTTGTGCAAACACCATCTTCACCAATCCTCTTTAGCTATTGTACACCCTTGAGACCTTTAGGATGACCACCTCCACCATTGAAGACCTTAGCTTGCTTCTTCGCACCACCCTAGAATTGTAGAAATCCTTCTGCTTGGTAGCTACATCAATTATCCTGAACTTTCTTTGAGATCTCATAGCATTCCTGTACCGGCACTCGCTACATATCCTAACACGATCTCCTTAGAACTTTGCTAGTCTTTTTCACATGTACCGCTCCATCTGAAACTATGCATCTCTAGTGTTGGTGCTAGGATATTGGTCCTCCTGCACTCCTCCACTCTGAACTCATGTCACATCTCCACCAATGAAGCCATCTTTGTCCAGTGCTCCACCTGAAACTGAAGTCCACTTGATGTCACCGAAGCTGACTCTATAATCGAGTCCCCCAAGGCCAACTACTCAATGCTGCACTATTGAGCTTGTCGCTGCACCTCGAATACCGTCGCTGCCCTTTCGGATCCTTCGCACTCTGCAGACCCCTCCGAAGCTATCTCAGATACCTCTACAACCCGTGGGTACCTTTGAAACACAAAAGCTCATCTAACTCTTTACTTTCAGTGACTAAACCCTAAAAAATTTCATCTTAGCCTTCTCCTCTTCTACCTCTGCACCAACCATCGCTTCAATTATGCCTGGAGGAACTATAGCTCAAATCCTATCTTAGGTTTAGACCCATCTCTCTTATTTTGAAGCTCCTGAGACTCCCTGACTCTCCCTAAGACCTACTCTCAGTCTTCTTAGGATGCCTCCTAACACTCTCTACTAAGATACCTCCCTCGACTGCTGTACCACCGAACCTCTCTCAGCCCCATGCCTCTAGGAAAATACTACTATAGCACTTCAGCGCTCCCAACCTCATCTCTGCACCACCTCCTCATAGGTATTTAGGTCCTCTCTTACTGTACACAAAACATCCTCCACCTGAATCATGACTCTTCCTAATGCTCCTGTAGAAGAAACCTGATCCAAGATCAGCCATCCAGCACTAACCTACTGGACCTCCATGGATCATCCATCTCCATCACCTCTAAGACTTCGCAAATCAATGCTCTGGTCGAACTGCTGAATACATCTCCGACTACTTTTTCCATCTTTTTGTAACTGAAGGACATATAGTCGCTTCTTCAGCTTTGCTTTGACCATTATCCCTTAGAAAATCTCTCTTCATCTGCCAAACAGCCCCACACCACCCATCTTTCTAGAGAATCCTATCACCCATCATACACCTCCAATCTCTCCAACCAAGATCGATCAAAAAATCATGCATCCAAACCTTTCATCTTAAAAAAAACTCTTTCTATTAATCCTCTCAGCCTCCATCTTTAACCTCCTGCTCTCAGTTGGCCAAACCATAGCAATAACAAAGGTAGATCTAAGACATACCATGAAATACTAGTGCAGATTTCTGATTTCATCCTATATGACTTCTTCTATGCTTCCACACACCATCAGGCTCTGAACCAAGCTTTGATATCAATTATTGTAACATCACCATGGCATCACCTATCTCTGATACCACATGCAACGGAAATCTCTGATCTTTAGCATGGACCTGAGGAAGATTTTAATATTTTCTAAGGCAGCAAACTATTGATCCATCTAATTTGGATCTATGATGGAGCGCCTCCCTCCTTGGGCTTGAGGGAGGCACCCTCTTAGGGTGGCAACTCTAGAAAGAAGAGAGAAAAGAGATTGAGAAAAAAAAGATCTATATTCCAATCCACGTTATAAAATTCTAATACAACCTATGTATTTATACATAGCTATTAGGCCTGACCAAAAACTCCCCTAGCTAATCCAATATATGAAAGTACTCATCGAGCCTATGTACACCCATGTCTTCCATGCTCTCATCCTCTAGATCTAAATCTTATCCATACATGTATTAGCCACCTTAAGATCTTATCGAACTAGGCCTTAAGACCCCAAACAGAAAACTTTATTCAATTCTGTTCACCACCTTCGAGCTGGCTCTATCAATAGCCGAGCTGGCTCGACTGCATCTCATCCAAATTCTATCTTCATCTGTCTGAGATAGCTAGCTCGACTGCACCTCAAGTCAGCTCGAGCTGGCTCGATTGTGTATTCGAGCTAGCCCACCTGTGTCATCCTCTTATTTTGGCTATTTCTTCTCCTGACTTTAATTCTTTGCTTCACCTTGTATCCCAGATCTTTCGAGTACCTACCAAGCCCCTCAAGATCCTCACACCTGAACCTCGAGCCCATGCAGGGCTGCACACCGTCTTCATCATAGGACAATTCCTGTTCTAGTCCTAGGACTCACACCTATCCTAAACTTTCGAAGTCAACATCCTGACTCCTTCTATGGCCCTCCAAGGCTTGGGAGCAGTACACCAAATTCTACAAAAAGGTTGGAGGCATCTAAGAAGTGGCAAAGAACATGACCTCTTGCATAGTTTGCCCTCATATAAAACATACCATGAAGCTTGATTTCTTATCTTCCGAGCTTCTTTAGGATCTCTAGGAAGAATACCGTCTTTTAGATATACAATGAGTGGGTCAATCCAACTAGGCTCATGGTCAACCAGCATGACTGCCTGGGCTTCTTCTGAGCTTGGATGTTGTAGAGTTTCAAAAAGGACCTCTTTAGGCAATTCATTTGGAGCCAAAGTAGCCAATTTGGAGAGAATGTCAGCCCTAGTTTTTTTATTTTAAAATTTACTGAATTTCAAAGCTACTAAAGGCCGAAATTAAACTTTTCACTTATTCCAAGTACCTTTTCATGCTTTTTTCTCGAACTTCATAATTGTTACTAACTTGCCCCACTACTAATTGAGAATCACTGTAGATCTTTACATGGTCCACTTCTAATTCCTTAGCTATTCTCAACCCTGTAATCAAAGCTTCATATTCCATCCTATTATTTATTATAGAGAACTCGAAACACAGTGCATACTTTGCAACAACTCCTTCTGGATTGATTAGAATTAAATCTGCACCTGCTCAAGAAGCATTGGCCATCAACATACAAAGCCCAAAAGTCCTCAAGAAGACCTACTTTTTTTTCTTTAAGGTTCAGCTGTGAACTAGAAGTACCAACTTCTTAATGCTCAAGCACGGCTGAATCAGGGATGGTACATTCTACCATGAAGTTGGCAAATATTTGAGCTTTGATAGATGGCTGAGGTTGAAAATTGATATCGAAGGCCATCGATATGCTAGCACCTTGCAAGCCTCGCTCCTCAAACTTGGATCTGGACTTCTTTTTCTAGATCTTGAAAAGCAGGGCTGTAGCATGAACCCTTCATGCTGATTTGATAAGATCTAAAAAAAAATGCTAAGAAGAGAAAGAAGAACCTTTCTTCTTCTCTTCCCTTCTCTCTAATCTCTCTTTTGAGATCTCAGATTAGATCTGAGATCAAGTAGGATGTTGAAGATGATGGGAAGGAACAAAGAGGGCATGAAGATGAGATGCGAGGTGGTGGCAAGGAAGAAGACCATCCACTTGACTCACGAATGCACACACCCTTCTTTTTAGATTTTTGTCACACGAAAAACCTCTTCCCACATCCTCCACCAAATAAGAGTTGATCTTAGGATCAAATCAAAATTTTAATCAAGTCAAAACTCATCTAGATAGAGTCCCAACCCTTAAAGGAAGGTGCCACCTTCTTTTCACACATGCCATAAGAAAGGGCAGTGCTTTTCAATGCCCTCTCTCTCATTTCTATGTGAAACATAAGAGAGAATCCTTGAGAGAGGGTGGTTGACTTCCTAGTTTAATTGGATTTCAAATTTGATTTGATTTGAATCCAATTCAAGCCCGATTCGAATCAAATTTGAAAAGCTATCAAACTGGATTTGAAAAAGCTATCAAACTTGATCCAATCAGGATTATAATCCAAGTTTAACCTGAATAATCAAACCTAATTAACCTTAAATTAAGTCAAGCCCAATTAAATTAAATTTAATTTAAATTAATTAGGACTTGATCCATAATTTAGTCAAGCCCAATTAAATCATAACACTTGCAATTAAGTCTCTTTATTAACAATTAGCATTTACTAAATCTATAACATTTATAAATTAGTAGTTTTCAAATTCAAACCATCAATCTAATTGATAATTTGAATTGGATCCAAACCATTGATTGGGTCAAGCTCCTTTTGTATATGACTCCTCATATTCTATTCTGTCAGATAGTGAGATATATCATGATCTCCATTACAGTATTATTAAAACTTCTTTTAATGGGCTAGAACAATTTCAACTCATCCTAACAAGAATCGTTGATCTGAAAACAATCATAGTGATTCTCACAATCCACTAGTGATGTCTAGAAATATATAGTGACAATCCAGCAGAATATAAGAATGAATCTTTAGGAGTAGTTACTGTATGATACAGTCCCTCTACCGTGAGTCCCAACATGATAGAGAACATGGAGAACTCGTCAAACCCCATCGTCAATCATATGCTAGATTAGCTTGACTCGAGTTCATTCATGAATCACCTAGAAACTCTTTTCCAGTATTCACTCTTGCTTTGGCTAGAGACTTCTTAAACCCAATCTCATAAATCGCATAGAACTACTTCTCTTCTTCCAAGATTGATAGATTCCATCAAAGTGCATCCTACTCAAACAACAAACCTGAATTTACTATAGCCAACAAACACAACAAAGACTCGAATGGCTAGGGACTAAGGGAACATGCAGTCAAACTAAATAGCCTCGCTATAAATAGCCAATACACTATAAGTCAAAGAACCAGTCATACCACTGCAACATCGAGATAACTACTATTGAGTGAGCAGATATCCAAGTAGTTTTTTATTTTGGTCACACTCAGTGCAAGTTGTTCTCTAACAACCATCTGCACTCTCTGTTAGGATTAGTGATGCGCCCAAGTCTTGAGAGGTCGTGAGAGTCATCAAGGTGTTGGCTTCATGAGTCTAGAACAGGTGTGAGTCCTAGGACTAGGATCAGTTTGGTTCTAAAATGGAGGTTTAGCCCTCCACAATCATAAGGCCCTAGTTTGTGGGTCTCATGGAGGCTAATCAAAGTTTGGACTAGGATTGGAACCGTGGAATTGAGTGCATGATCAGATCATGGGTGTACATGGGTTTAGATTTGTGCATTCGGACTGGATTAGCTTAAAAAAATTTTTATGGATTGGGTTTTAGTCCATGTATAGGTATAAATATACATGTATATTGTCAACCCTAATGGTAGATAGAGAAATAGAGATCAATAGAGCCATTTTCTCCCATATCTCTCTCTTTGATCTTTCACATGCCAAGGTGCCCTAGGGGCGTGCCTCTAGGCATGGAGGAAGGTGACATACCCCACTCTTCCTTCAGTGTCAACAACGTCAAGGAATCCTATACAACAATTAGTATCAGAGCCTTCTTGACAAGGAGGCATGAAGAAAGAATAGATCCAACATAAGGAAGAGGGGAACAGGGATTACGAACAAAAATTTTTTTTTTTTTTTTGGGGCCGATAGGGCCCCCCTTTTTTCCTCCCAATTGGTGATCGACGATTGGCCACCGATCCCAGGTCAACAAGGCCGATCTAGTGATTGGCCGTCGATCCCAACATATGGCAACCATTTTCCAACAATCAGGTGTGTAGAGGTGTTCCCGTGGGTAGTCTGGTGGAGCTCATGCAAGATAGCTAAGATCCAGAGGGGGGTGGCATCTATCTTCTTCTCTAGGAACATTATAGATGGTGGTGGCATAGATTTCGATGGTGGCGCAAGGCAACAATGTGCATGTGCAAGCAGAGGCAACCAAGCCAGCGATGGCGGTGGCTGGTGGAATGCGAGTGGCAGGCACTCATGCAATGAGAGCCAACCAAGGAGGCGGTAGGAGCAAGGGAGATCGATCGAATCTTTCCCTTCTGGTGAAATGGCATAGGCTATGGGGTCTGGTGGCTGCGAGTTCCATGGTGGCATTGGATCCGAAGGCGGTGTCATGCATGCGCAATGAAAACTTGGAGAACCAATTAGGGAGAAGGGATCCAGTGTCAGAGTAGGTCCCAAGGAAGAATCTAGCATGGAGGCACATGAATCTGGCATGGTGGAGCATGGATCTGGCGAGGTGGCACCCAGATTCGATGGTGGTGCATGGATCCGAGCTAATGGTGGTGGTGCACGAATGATGGCAATGATGGTGTGCCATAGTGGTGGTCCGATGGTGGCAGAGCCCAAATCTGGTGGTGGTGCCCCGGCAAGGTCAGCCAATGGCTGGTGGTTTGGTTCAATTTTGGATGGGACAAAGACGAGAAGGAGTCGAGAAAAGTCTAGAAGGTTCCAGGAGAGAGAAATAAAAGAAAGAAAAACTAGGTTCATTTTTTTTTCTCTCTCTTGTTCATGGTTATTCTTCTAGATGCAGCTTTACATGGTGTTAAAAGTAAAAATATGTGAAGGTTGGGCTGCTAGTGATTTTATTTAGCATGTCACAAGAGAGATTACTCAAGGGCTCAAGGTCGAGGTGGAGCTAAAGAAGCAACTATTCAATCTGGTGGAAGGTTAGGAAAGTAGTTGGGGTGTATTCAGCGGTGCAACTAGTTGGAGCCCTGGGAGTGATGGATATGGATGATCCATGAAGGTCCAGCAGATTAGGACTAGATGGCTATAGAGCAGTACAAAGATGAGGTAGAGTGCTGGACTGCTATAGTAGCACTTTTCTGGAGGCATAGGGGCTAAGAGAGATTCGATGGTGCAGCAGACAAGGAAGATATCTCAATAGAGAGTGTCAGAGGCATCTTAAGGAGATCAGAGGCAGGTCATAGGAAGAGCCAAGGGGTCTTAGGGAGCGCCAGGGGCATCAAGCAGCCAGGAGTATCTTGAATCAGATTTCTTTATAGGAGCACTAGGAAGAGTCATGATTTAGATGGAGGATGGATTATATGTAGCAAGAGAGGACCTAGATACCTATGAGAAGGTGGTGTAGAGATGAGACAAGGAGTGTTGGAGTGTTGTAATAGCGCTTCCTTGGAGGCACAGGGACTGAGAGAGGCTTGGCAGTGAAGCAGCCAAGGAAGGTATCTCAGTAAAGAGAGTAAGAAGGCATCTTAGAGAGATTGGAAGTAGATCTCAGAGAGAGCCAAGGAGTCTCAGAAGCCTCGGGATGAGATAGGTGGATCTGAGCCCATAATAGAATTTAAGCTATAGTTCCTCCGAATGAAAAGGATGAAGTACTGGGATGAAATTTTCTAGAATTTAGTCATTGAATTAAAGAAGTTGGATGAGCTTCTGTGTATTTTGGAGGAGTCTGCAGGGTGCAATATATCCGAGATGGCTTTGATAGGATCCACCAAGTGCGGAGGGTTTGAAGGAGAAGCAATGGTGATCGAGGTATAGTGACAAGCCCAACAGTGCTGTTAGGATTTGACACCTCGAATTCGATCCAAAGTAGAGAAGAATCAGTATCAACACAATAGTCGGACTGGCTCGGATAAGGTTTGAGCTGGCTCGGGCTGAGATTAAGCTGGCTCGAACCGTAGTTGAGTTGGTCTTCTCAAGCAGATAGAAAGCAGGTGTTCGGACGAGATACAGTCGAGCCAGCTTGACCTTTGACAAAGCTAGCTTGATGAAGATGAATAGAACAGGATGGGATTTTTTGTTTAGACTCAGATTATGTTTAATCCAAGGGGTCTACAGGAGTTGCATGTGGACCATAGGATCTAGTAGCCATAGAGGGTTGTAGTCATGATCTTAAGGCTAGGAGATATTCCAAGACTGCATCAAACTTCTATTCGACTCATATTAGAAGATAGAGCCCTGTTAGGACTCCTGTGAACTACTGAGAAGAAGATTCTCATCCTATTTAAAGGCCTAAGATGTTATGGAGCAAGGTATGGCATGTGTGGCATGAGTGGCAAGCAGAGGCATATAGAGAGGCTAAGGCAGCCACCTATAGGAGCTTAGCAAAGTACCGAGTACGCACAATCCACAAGAGAGTGGCTGAGGTGCTTGCAGGTAGCAACAAGTGCATAGCATCCAGCACAGAGGTCGTGAGGATAGAGCATCTTATAGCCATTAAGGGTCTTCTTGGGGATTCTAAGAGAGCTTTTATGAGGGTAACTTCTAGTTGATAGAGATTTATATACAGCGAGTTGAGAGTAGGTGTTCTCCTCTTGTGCTTATTTTTTCTTTTTCATAGTGGAGCTTTGCATGCCTCATGGAAGTGAGCCTTTAAACTGATCCACATAATTGATTATTATTCTTATTTTATTTTCTTTTTTTTTCTATCATAATAATCTGGTACTAGATCCTTAACAAGTGAGATCAGTGCAAGTTGATATCATAACAATTGGCATCAGAGCTAGACAGTACTGGACCACAGATTACAGCAATAGTGATAAATATTGAAGAATATGGACAAGATAAATACAATCAAGGTGGAGATCAATAGATTTAACGGGAAGGATGATTTCTCCTTATGGCAAGCAAGGATAAAGAATGTCCTCATCCAACATGGGTTGATCGATGCTCTCTTGTATGAGGAGATGTCAGTCACCATGGAGGTAAAGGATTGAAAGCAGATCTAGATACAAATGATGAGCACGATCTGCTTGTATCTAGCAAATGATGTCATGATCCATGTACGTGGCGAGACTTCTTCAATGGCATTGTGGTCGAAGCTTGAGGAGTTGTACATTGCAAAGTCACTCACCAATACGCTATTTCTTTGGAGGCAGTTCTACCAGTTGTGGATGAATAAAGGCCAGAGCATGCAAGAGCATCTATCTAACTTTTAGAAGATCCTCACCGATCTTCTCAGCATTGGCAAAAAAGTTGAGGAGAACATCAGGGCATTGATCTTGCTAGTATCGCTTTTCCCTTCGTATAAGTCTTTGGTGACTACTCTTCTAGTAGGAAAGAGCACCATCAAGATGGATGAAGTTACTGCAGTGATTCTCCAAAATGAGATTCTTAGGAGGAAGAATCCAGCTTTGAGCTCAGATGGTGGTAGCTTAGCTTTGGCAGTTTCTAGAGGAGTAGGTGGTAGAAAATGAAATGACAGAGGATTGCGAGGAGGATGATCTAGATCCAAGATGAGGAACCATAGCAAGATCAGATGCTACCAGTGTCATGAGTTGGAGCATCAAGTCAAAGATTGCCCATAACTCAAGGATCGAATGAGGGCTACTATGGTGATGGCTAGTAACAATATAAAAGGCAGTGATGATATCCTTCTGATTATTGATGAGATATTTACTTCTTCCTCTTAGTGGATTATGGATTATGCTTGTTTCCATCATATATATTATAGAGAAGAGCTATTTGACTACCTAAAAATTAGTGAGGGCACTATGTTCCTGTCAGATGGATCTAGCTGTGAGATCAAGGGCAGCGAAACGGTTTGCATAAAGCTCCATGATGGAATAGTAAAGAAGTTAGATGAGATCCGATACATACCCAGCTTTAAGAAGAATCTAATCTCACTGAGCAGACTGGATTCGACCAGCTTTAAATAAAAAGCTGATGGAGAAATCCTAAAGATCATGCATAGCAGTAGGATGGTGTTAAGAGGAAGAAAGTATGGAGAACATTACCTCATGGCAGGAAGCCCAATGCGAGATAGAGCTCCAGATGGAGATGGATCGGGCATAAGATGAGAGACTTGAGAGGACTATTGAAACAATCAGTACTACTCTAATATGAATTATTGGTGCATCACCATGGCATCACCTAGCTATGATACCATGTTGTGGAAATTTCTGATCTTTATCATGGATATGGAGAGATCTTTGTCATTCTCTAAGACAGCATACCATAGATCATCACCTAGATCTATGTTGGGGCGCCTCTCTCATTGGGCTTGAGGGAAGTGCCCCCTCTCTCTAGAGCTTCTTCAAGAACCTAGGGCAACAATACTAGAGAGAAGAGAGAATGAAGGAGAAAAGATCTGTATTGATTGCACCTTTGAAAATCCTAATACAACCTATATATTTATACATAGCATTAGGCCAGACCACAAACTCCCCTGGCTAATCCAATACATGAAAGCACTCATTGGACCCATGTACACCCATGTCTCCCATGCTCTCATCTTCTAGATCTAAACCCGACTTATACATGAGTTAGCCCCTTTAAGATCTCTCAAATCAGGCCTTAAGACCCCTAGGATAAGTCCCTATCCTAGCCCCAATGGACCCTCCGCATAGCTCTACCCGCACACTGAGCCGGCTTAGTCTCAGCACTGAGCCGGCTAACCTGAGACTGGATCGGCTTAGTTTCAGACTGAACCAATCCAGTTGCGTGCCATGCCTGCAGTCCCAAAATATAACTTTCTGTTTGACCTATCCTCTAAGACTTAGCCGATCCAGTCCGAGACTGAGCCGACTAACCTACAGAAAAGAACTTTCTACAGTCTTCATGTTCCGACTTTGGTTTCTTGCTCCACCTTATGTCCTTGATCTCCAAAGCACCAACCAAGCCCCTTAAGATTCTCAATACATGGACCTTAAGCCCGTGAAGGACTACACATCATCTCCATCCTAGGATAACTCTTGTCCTAGCCCTAGGACCATACCTATCCTAGCCCTAGGACTATACCTGTCCTAGTCTCCCCAAAGCCAACATCCTGGCTCCTCTTGTGGCCTTCCAAGGCTTAGGAGCACCACACCATCTACAATCTCCACCTTGGTGCGTCTAAGTCTTGGCATATCTAGCAACATCCACCTGCATGATACTACTATCCCTGCATGTCCTGATAGCTCCTTGTGCTCACCTTGCCACCGCTATCATTCTTCAACTATTGAGTTCCTTTTGAGGCATTTGGGACCACCTCCACCACTAAAGATCTTAGCTTGCTCCTCTGCGCCATCTTTGGATCATGCAGCATTCCTATACTGGCACTCACTGCATACCCTAATGCTCCACCTGATATAATCATTTCAGAGCCATGCCTGACTCCCTGCATACTTCGCTCCACCTGGATCTATACAGCATCGGCACTGGTGCTAGGATATAGCTCCTCCCTCTGCACCTCTCCGCTCTGAACTTGTGTCACTTCTCCCTTCATCTATGAAGCCATATCTATCCAGTGCTCCACCTGAAATTAAAGTACCCCTGATGCTGCAAAAGCTAACTCTATACTTGAACCATCTGAGGTCAACCATCCAATGCAACACTACTGGGCCTGCCGCTGCACATCGAACACCATCACTGCCCCTTTGAACCCTCCATACTCCACGGCCCTCTTCAAAGCCATCTTGGATACCTCCACAATCTATGGGCACCTTCAAAACCCAAGAGCTCATCCAACTCTTCTGAATTCAATGACTAAACTCTAGAAAATTCCACCTTAGCACTGTTTTCTGCCCCTGCACTAGCCATCACTTCAGTTGCGCCTAGAGGAACTGCAGCACTAACCCCGTCCTAGGCTCAAACCCATCTATCTCATCCTAAGGCTCCTAAGACTCCCTAGCTCTCCCTGAGACCTGCTCCCAGTCTCCCTAAGATGCCTCCTAACGCTCTCTGCTAAGATACCTTCCTCGGCTACTGCACCATCGAGCCTCTCTTAGTCCCATGCCTCTAAAAAAGCACTACTACAGCACTTCAGTGCTTCCTGCCTCGTCTCGACACCACCTCCTCATATATATCTGGGTCCTCTCTCGCTGTATACAAACCATCCTCCACCTAAACCATGACTCTCCCTGATGCTCCTATAGAAGAAACCTGATCCACTATCAGTCATCCAACTCTGACCTGCTGAACCTCCATGGATCATCCATCTCCATCACTCTCAAGGCTCCACAAATTCATGCTCTGGTCAAATCGCTGAATACATCCTCGACTACTTTCCTGCCTTTCTATAATCGAAAGATATATAGTCGCTTCTTCAGTCTTCCTTGAACCATTATCTCTTGGAAAACCTCTCTTCAATCATCAATTGTCCCATGCTACCCATCTTTATAGAGAACCCTGATGCTTTCTACTGAGATACCTTCTTCGACTGCTACACCATCGAGCCTCTCTCAGTCCTGCATCTTCAAGAAAATGCTATTGCAGCACTCCAGCACTTTCTGTCTGTCACCCATCCTACATCCCGGCCTTTCCACCAAGATCAACCAGCAAATTATGCATCCAAATCTTCCACCTCAAAAAAAATCCTTCCCATTAATCCTCTCAACCTCCACCTTCAACCCACTACTCTCGATTGGCCAAATCACAACAATAACAAAGGTAGATCTGAGACATACCATAGAATACTCGTGCAGATTCTTGATTCATCTTGTATGACTTCTCCTTCTTTTCCACGTACCATCAGGCTCTGATACCAAATATTGAAACAATCAATACTTCTCTAATTCCAATTATGTTATTTCTATGGCTGCTCAGAGCCACAGTCGTAGATCCAATATCTTGCATGAACCTAGTTGTTAATCCAGCAAACTAAAGAAGATTTAAGAAAGATAAGAGAAGCTAGGGTTTTGGCATTAGAACGAGAGAGAAGAGAGAAGAGAGTTAGAAAGAAAAGCTTAATTGTATTCCAACCTTATTGTAAAAGTTACAATATCCTAGTTTATATATCCTAGAGTTTCCACATGAATTCTAATAAACCTCAGCTCAAAAACTCTCCTAGGCTAACACAATACATGAAAGTACTCACCGAGCCCATGTACATTCATGTCTCATATGCTCTCATCCTCTAGATCTAAGTCCGACCCATACACGACTTAGCCCCCTTAAGACCTCTCAAACTAGGCCTTAAGACCCCTAGGATAAGTCCCTATCCTAGTTCCAAATAGACCCTCACGTAGCTCTATCCGCAACTGAGCTAGCTCATTCTCAGCACTGAGTCGGCTAACCTGAGACTGGGTCAGCTCAGTAGGGCCCTAGCATAGCTCTACCCACAGACTGAGCTGGCTCAGTCTCAGCACTGAACCGACTAACCTGAGACTGGGTCAACTTAGTTTTAGACTGAGTCGATCTAGTTGCATGACATGCTATAGTTCCGAATGCATTCCTCTCTATTTGATCTATTCTCTGAGACTTAGCCGACCCAATTTCAGATCGAGCTGGCTAACTTGTAGAAAGCTCCTTTTCTACAGTCTTCAATCTTTTAGCTTTGGTTTCTTTCTTTACCTTATATCCCATATCTCCGAAGCACCAACCAAGTCCCTCAAGATTCTCAATACCTGAACCTCGAGACCATAGAGAGCTACATGCCGCCTTCATCCAAGGACAACTCCTGTCCTAGCCCTAGGACTGCACCTATCCTAGTCACTCCAGAGCCCTCACCCTAGCTCCGCCCGTGGCCTTCCAAGGCTTGGGAGCACCACACCATCTACAATCTCCACCTTGGTGCACTCAATCCTTGGCACACCTAGCAACATCCTCTTGTACGATACCGCTGTCCCTGCATGTCCTGATAGCCCTCATGCTCACCTTGCCACTGTCATTCTTCTTCAGCTACTGAGCTCCCTTTGAGGCCTTCAGGATGATCGCCTCCACTGTTGAAGTTCTTGGTTTGTTCCTCTACACCACCTTTGGAGTTGTAGATATTCTTCTGCTTGGCAGCTATATCACTTGTTCTGAACTTTTTTGGAGATCATGCAACGTTCCTTTACCGGCACTCGCCGCATATCCTAATGCTCCACCTAACACTGTCTCCTTAGAGCCACGTCTGTCTCCCTACATAATCCTCTCCACCTAGATCTATACAGTCCTGACACTGGTGCTAAGATATAGGTCCTCCCTCTGCACCCCTCTGCTCTGAACCCATATCACAGCTTCCTCCACCCATGAAGCCACCTCTACTCGGTGCTCCACCTAGAACTAAAGTCCCCTTGATGCTGCAGAAGCCGACTCTATCTTTGACTCTCCCAAGGTCAACCACTCAATGCTGCACTACTAGGCCTATCGCTGTATCTTGAACAGCATCGCTGCCCCTTCGGACCCTCCGCACTCCATAGATCTATTCGAAGTCATCTCAGATACACCACACCCCATGGGCTACTCCGAGACCACCAAGATTTCATCTGAATCTTCACTCTCAGTGACTAAACTAATGGAATTCGAGTTTTCTCCTTCTTTGCACTTCTTCCAATGCAGACACTCCCACTTAAAGTGCCCTGCTTATCTCCACTTGAAGCATCTCTTGGATCCCTTACTGCCCCTCTGTTCGTCCTTCTTCTTTCCTTTCCTGTGCTTTTTTGAAACCATAAGACTCTCCTGAAAGATCTTCCTCTTCATCATCCATTTTCGTTGCTCATTGGACCTGAGTACTGATACGATCTCCTCGTACACCAGTATCTTCTTACCATATAGTAAAGTTGTCATCAATGGATCAAATTTCCCGGATAGCGAACACAGCAATAATAAACTCTTATCCTCTTATTCTAAATCCACTCCTATATTGAGCAAGTCCATGCTCATCTAGTTGAACTGCTGAATATGCCCCATAACATCCTTGTCCTCCTACATCCGAAGGCTGTACAGTTGCTTCTTCAGCATCAACTTGTTACACATGTTCTTTCCCATGTACAACTGCTGCAATCTCGACTATAAGCCCTTGGGTGTTCTCTCCTTCAATACACCATACAAAACTTCATTCGCCAAACAAGCCCTAATCATGGCACATGCCCTTTTCTCCAAGGACATCCACTCCTTATCTATCATCTCCTCCAGCCTATCCTCCAAGGCCGAATCCAACCTCATCTAAACCAGCAGATCCTCCATCCTTACCATTCACATCATGAAACTTTTCTTTCCATCAAACTTCTCTAATTCTACCTTCAATCCATTGTTCTCCATAATCAATCTAAATTGAATAATAGCAAACACGTAGATCTGAGAAATATCTTGACTAGGGATGGTGAACAACAGCCCTGTGATCTCTCCCTTCCTTATGAAGCTTGAAGAAAGCCTTTAGATCTGAATCTCGCTGTTGATCTCTACTGAAAATCGATCTTCTTCCTCCTCCACACTTAATCAGGCTCTGATATCAATTATTATTTCTACAACTGCTCAGAGTCACAACCGTAGATCTGACCTCTTGTGTGAACCTGGATATTAATCTAGCAAATTGAAGAAGATCTAAGAAAAATGAGAGAAGCTAGAATTTTGGCATTGGAACCAGAGAGAAGAGAGAAGAGAGTTAGGGAGAAAAGCTCAATTGTATTCCAACCTTATTGTAAAAATTATAATATCTTGATTTATATACCCTAGAGTTTCCACATGAATCCTAATAAACTCTAGCTTAAAAACTCTCCTAGGCTAACCCAATATATGAATACTCATCGAGCCCATGTACACCCATGTCTCACATGCTCTCATCCTCTATATCTACGCCTGACCCATACACGAGTTAGCCCCCTTAAGACCTCTCCAATCATGCCTTAAGACTCCTAGGATAAGTCCCTATCCTAGTCCCAAATAGACCCTCGAGTAGCTCTGCCCGTAGACTAAGCCAGCTCAATCTCAGCACTAAACCGGCTAACCTGAGATTGAGTCAGCTCAGTCCCTCGAGTAGCTCTGCTCGCAAACTAAGCTGACTCAGTCTCAGCACTGAGTCGACTAACCTGAGATTGGGTTGACTCAGTCTAAAACTAAGCTGATCCAGTTGCATGCCATGCTGCAGTCCCGAACGCATTAATCTCTATTTGGCCTATTCTTTGAGACTTAGCCAATCTAGTTTCAAACTGAACTGGCTAATCTGCAGAAAGCTTTTTTTCTATAGTCTTCATTCTTTCAGCTTTGGTTTCTTATTCCATCTTATATTTTAGATCTCCAAAGCACCAACCAAGCCCCTCAAGATCCTCAATACCTAAATCTTGAGCCCGTAGAGAGCTACATGCTGCCTCCATCCTAGGACAACTCCTGTCCTAGCCCTAGGACTGCACCTATCCTAGTCTCTCCAGAGCTCTCACCCTGGCTCCGTCCGTGGCCTCCCAAGACTTGGAAGCACCACACCACCTATAAATTATTGTGCATCACTATGGCATCACCTAGTTATGATACCATGTTGCAAAAATTTCTGATCTTTAGCATGGATATGGAGAGATCTTTGCATTCTCTAAGGCAGCATACCATAGATCATCATCTAGATCTATGCTAGGGTGCCTCCCTCATTGGGCTTGAGGGAAGCGCCCCCTCTCTCTAGAGCTTCTTCAAGAACCTAGGGCAACAACATTAGAGAGAAGAGAGAACAGAGATTGAGGAAGAAGAGATTGATATTGATTGCACCCTTGAAAATTCTAATACAACCTATGTATTTATACGTAGTCATTAGGCCAAATCATAAACTCTCCTGACTAACCTAATATATGAAAGCACTCACCTGGCCCATGTACACCCATGTCTCCCATGCTCTTATCTCCTGGATCTAAACCCGATCCATACATGAGTTAGCTTCCTTTTGATCTCTCAAATCAGGCCTTAAGACTCCTAAGATAAGTCCCTATCCTAGCCCCAAACAGATCCTCTATGTAGCTCTGCCCGTATACTGAGCTGGCTCAGTCTCAATAGCACTGAGCCCGCTAACCTAAGAATGGGTCGGCTCAATTTCAGACTGAGCCAATCCAATTGCGTGCCATGCATGTAGTCTCGAAATGCGCCTTTCTATTTGACCTATCCTCTGAGACTTAGCCGATCCAATGAGAGATTAAGCCGGCTAACCTACAAAAAAAAAAATTCTATAGTCTTCATGTTCCGACTTTGGTTCATTGCTTCATCTAGTGTCTTAGATCTCCAAAGCACCAACCAAGTCCCTTAAGATCCTCAATATTTGGACCTCAAGACCGTGGAGGGCTACACACCACCTCCATCCTAGGATAACTCCTGTCTCAGTCCTAGGACCATACCTATCCTAGTCTCTCCAGAGCCAATATCTTGGCTCCTCCCATGGCCTCCTAAGGCTTGGAAGCACCACACCATCTACAAGAATGACATGCGATGTCGCAAGATGAAGTTTCTATTACCATAGGAGGCTATCTCAAGTAGGTCTCAGGTCAGGAGGTTCACAACCATTGATGGAGGTGAGATCGAGCGGCCTGGCTTGACTCCCATATTTATCCATCCATAAGACAGTAGGTGATTGCCCCAAGGCATGGAGGCGACAAGATCTAGAAGCTCTCAAAATTAGGTGAAAGTCGAATATTGAGTTAAGGTAGAGATTGTTAGAATTTAATGCCTCAAATTCAATCCATAATAGAGAAGAATCAGTATCAGCATAGCAATCGGGCTTGCTTGGATATGGGTTCGAGCTAGCTTGGGCTGAGATCAAGCTGGCTCGGATTGCAATCGAGTCGACCCTCTCAAGTAGATAGAAAGCAGGTGCTCGAGCGAGATGCAGTCAAGCCAACTCGACCTCTAACAAAGTTGGCTTGATGGAGGCAAACAAAATAGGATGGGATTTTTCATTTTAGATTCAAATTATGATCAATCCAAGGGGATACGGGAGTTGCATGTGGACCATAGGATCCAGTGGCCACGGAGGGCTATGATCATGATCTGAAGGCTGGGAGACATTTCAAAATAATATAAGATAGCAAGATTCTTATTACAAGAATTATTATTCTTGAAATTACTATATGGTAGACTGATATTTAACCTAGGTATCATTGTTGTTGGATGTAGATGCCTTATCATAGAATATCTTTTCTTGATAGAAAATTGCTATTCTAGAACATCATTTTCCTTGTACTGACCTATTTGTACTATTTTTCCATTGTGCTGCGCCTCATAATAAAATATCTTTTCCTGATGAAAAAATTGCTATTCTAAAAATTACCATGTCAATTGGTGTACATTGTGTGAGCATGGTAGCTTTCGATATATTAGCTGAAAAATTAGATCATATTTTTCATTAGAAGTCAGCCACTCTAGTGTATGCATGGGATTTAGAATGGAGTTAGAGCCAATAAAACTTATCAAATATTTTAATTATAGAAATCTCATAGCACCTTACTTTGAAAAATAAATGGCCATTTATCCAAATGAGTGACCGTGAGTTCAAATGGGCCCTTAAAACCTAGGTCTAGTACGGACTCAAAACAAAGGCGACTGTGCAATGGACCTAATGAAAGCTTGATATTTGAAGTCTATGGCACCTAAGAGAAAGAATAAAAAAAAATATGGTATTCTATATGCCTCTCATGCCACACGTGCCACCTTTTTTACTCCACAGCACCTCAGCTCTTTAAATAGGATGAGAATTCTCTTCTTAATAGTTCATAGGAGTCCTAAAAGGGTTTGTTCTCATAATATGAGTCAAACATGTCCTTGATGGAGTCTTGAAATATTTTCTAATCTTCAGATCATAACTGCAATCCTTCATGGCCGCTGGATCCTATGGTCCACATGTAACTTTCGTAGACCCCTTGAATTAATCATAATCCAAATCCAAATAGACAAAACCCCATCGTGTTATGTTTGCCTCTATGGAGCTAGCTCGGTCAAGGGTCGAGCTGGCTCGACTGCATCTCACTCAGACTCCTGCTATCTATCTGCCTAAGAGAGCCGACTTGACTATAGTTCAAGCCAGCTCGATCTCAATCTGAGCCAGCTCGATTGCATATTAGAGCCGACTCGACTGCTGTGCTGAAAATTGGTTCTCTTCTTGCTATGGGTCGAATTCGAGACATCAAATAGAGCCCTATTAGGACTCCTATGAACTACTGAGAAATGGATTCTCATCCTATTTAAAGACCTAAGATGTTGTAGAGCAAGATGTGGCATGTATGGCACAAGTGGCAAGCAGAGGCATGCAGAAAGGCTCAGGCAGCCACCAAGAGGAGCTTGGTAGAGCATCGAGTACGCGCAACCACGAGAGAGAGGCTGAGGTCTTGTAGGTAGCAATAGGTGCATAGCATCCAGTATGGAGGCCATGAGGGCAGAGCATCTTGTAGCCACTGAGGGTCTCCTTCGGGATTTTGAGAAAGCTTTTGTAAGGATAGCTTCTAGTTGAGAGAGATTTGTATACAATAAGTTGAGAGTGGATGTTTTTCTCTTGTACTTATTTTTTATCTTTCACAGTGGAGCTTTGCATGTCTCATGGAGGCGAGCCTTTAGACTGATCCATATACCTTATTGTTGTTCTTATTTTATTTTCATCTTTCTTCATGCTGCAATAATCTAATACTAGATCTTTAACAAGTGGTATTAGAGCGAGTTGATATCAAAATAAGTGCAACATTGGGTGGTTAGCCTTGAGTGACTCAATTATAGAGTCAGATTCTTCTGCAGCATTGGATGGACTTTGATTTCAAGTGGAGCACCGAGCAAAGGTAGCTTCACGAGTGGAGAGAGATTTGACATGAGTTCAAAGCAGAGGAGTGTAGAGGGAGGAGTAATTCTTAGCACCAGCACCGGAAATGCACAGTTTTAGGTAGAGCTATATATGTAGGAGGATAGGCATAGTTTTAAGAAGATCATGTCAGGATTTGCAGCGAGTGTTAATACAGAAATGCTACAGATTCTCCAAGAAAATCTAGAGAAAGTGATGCAACTATCAAGTAGAAGAGATCCTACAAAATTCAAGATAGTGCTAGAAAGCAAGCATAGGTCTTCAGCTATGGAGATGGTCATCTCAAAGATCTCCAAGGATGCACAACAGTTGAAGAGGATTGGCAAAGGCGTTAGAGTTTGCACAGAAAGCTGTCTGGATGCACTACGGAGCACAGATTGGTGTTGCAGCCACGAGGTTAAAGTAGGACATCATTTCAAGGCTAAGGAGTGTGGTGGAGCACAAGTCTCAGAGGCTATGGAGCATAGGTTGGTGTTACAGCTAAGGAGGCGAGGTGGTTTCGAGTGGATGGTGTCAGCTCTATAGGCAGTAGGGTGGTGTAAATGGTTCACACGGGGTTTGCAAAGGCTTAGGACACTAAGATGGAGATTGTTAGGATTAGTGGTGCTCCCAAGCTTTGAAAAGCCACATGAAGAGTCAGAGTGTTGGCTCAAAGAGTCTAGAATCGGTGTGAGTCCTAAGGCTAGAACCGGTTTGATTCTAGGATGGAGGTTTAGCCCTCTATGATCATGAGGCCTTGATTTATGGGTCTCATGAGGGCTAATCAGAGTTTAGACCAGGACTAGGTCCATGGAATTGAGTGCATGATTAGACCATGGGTGTACATAGGTTTGGATGAGTGCATTCCAATTGGATTAGCCTAGGGAGTATTTTACGAGTTGGGTTTTAGTCCATGTATAGGTATAAATATACACGTATATTGTAAACCCTAATGGTAAACAAAAAAAATCCAATCCTAGTCCAAACTCTGATTAGTCCCCATGAGACCCACAAACCAGGGCCTCATGACCATGGAGGGCTAAACCTCCATCCTAGAATCAAATCAGTCCTAGCTCTAGGACACACCTATTCTAGACTCCCAGAGCTAACACTTTAACTCCTCTCGTGGCTTTACAAGACTTGGAAGTACCACTAATTCTAACAATCTCCATCTTGGTGCCCTAAGTCTTGGCAAACCACTATAAGAATTCTGACTATTAGCGATGGCTCTGACAAACGCCATCGCTAATAGTCCATATACCGTCGCTAATAACCTTGCCATCACTAATACTATTCCAAAATCCAATCTAAAAAATTCTTATCACTAATTATCATTATTAGCAATGGCAACTATTATCATTGCTAATAACTAATTAGCAACGGTATTAGTGACAAAGATGTTGTTGCTAAAATTTTAATTTATATTAATTAAATTAGTAAATTTTAATGATGGCATTTTTATCGCTAATGCTATCACTAATAATTTTTAATTTTTTTAAAAAAACTCAAAAAACTATGAACGACAGTAATTTTATCGCTGATGCTATTGTTAATAATTTTTTATTTTTTAATTCTTCAAAACTATTAGTGGCAATAATCTACCATCGCTAATACCATCACTAATAATTTTTATTTTTTAAAAAATTATAATTAAATAATTTAAAATCTATTAATAAATAATAATATTTTTTTTAATTTATTAATAATAAAATAATAAGTATTTAATATAATCATAAATATAAAATTAATTATATTTTATTAAAAATATAAATTATATAATTTTATATTGAGATACTGCTTTATAAGTATCAAAATTATATATAAATAAAAAAAATTAGATAACGTCCTTCTCATCCTTATGCTCCTAATTCTTTTGCTCATCTTCAGCAGTTGGCGGATGAGAGTCGGATATTCCTATTAGATATGTATGCCCTAAAAGTCAGAATTGAATAACACTTGTAATACACTTCCACGGGCAAAATTATAATTTTGACTGTAAATAATAAAATGAATTATTTTCTATCATATATGTGTATTTAGTGTCTGTGATACATCCCTTGAGTTAATGATAATGATAATTCTTATTTTCAAGAGTTGAAAATTTAAGATAAGAATTTTCATTATTAACTCATAAAATGCTCCTGACCATAGGATCATCATAAGGATGGTGATTGATCCGACAGATTAGTGTACAATCGCTTCTTTATAATAGATAAGTCTTAAGTCTACGGTGTGGAGACATCGGAGCGAGAGTACAGGTACTCGTTAGAGAATGAGGGCACTGAGCGTGACCACCTCGAGTAGTCATAAAAAAGTCTACCTTCTCATCGATGACTGACTCGAAGCTACAGTAGTGTATCTGGTTCTTTGATCTGAGATGCATCGGCAGTTCACCTTAAGGATGTTATAGTTTGACTACACCATGACTTGGTCTCCTAGCCATTCAGAATTCTGAGGTGTATGTTAGCTATAGCATGTTCACTATAGGAATTAGATTGCACTAAGATGGAATTTATCTACCACGGTGGATGAAGAGCAGTCCTATGATGATCGTGAGAATCAAGTCCATAAGCCCATTACCATGGTAAAGAGTGAAATAATAGAAAGAGTTTCTATTAAGGATTTCATATCAGACTTGAATCAAATGATTAAATCATATGATAGAAATTAGGATTTGACGAGTTCACCTTAACCCTAATCTGATCGAAGCTCAAGATAGAAGAACTTAATCACATAGGTAGCTGCACCAAGAGATTCATTTTTAGTTTTAATGGGTTGTCACCATATACTGCTAGGTATCACTAGTGGATTTTGAGAGTAATTAGAATGATTTAGATGATCAATCATTCTAGTTGTCTGAATCAAAAGAGTTCTGATCCATCGAAAGAAGTTTCGATGATGTTGATGATGGGGATCATGACATATCCCATTACCATACAGAACTAAACCTAATTAGGTCACACAAATAAGGGTTTGGATATGGGTATCATCAATTGGACTAACCCAGTTCAATTGATTTGAATTAGATTCAATTAGGTTCAAAAAAATCGTGCTAGCACACGATTGAGCCTAACATTCTCTATCTTTTCTATCATTATAAGTTATCTCAACTGAGCCAAATATGTTTGTGCTCACTTAGGTACCTTTACTTGGTCTGACTGGAGCTTGTCCAGATCAGAAAAGGGTTAAGATAAATTTGAGACAACACCTGCCATTTTTCATCACCTGCTAATTCTTGTCTTTTGACTTAGGCCAAACGTTGACCTTTGACCCTTGGACATCTGCCCATGTGTCATGCACTTATTGAAGAGTAGATAGGGGCTTGTCACCTCACTAAAATTTGAAAAGGAGGGGGTGCATGCCTAGGATGGTGTGTGCCCATGGATAGGGATGCCTGGAGTCCCATACGGATGGGACTCCGGGTTGCTTCTTGGATTCAAACTAGGTGACCTTTACCTATAAACTTTAACCAGTCTAAGATGCCATCTAAGGATGAATCTATGAGTCCCTCATCTGATTAGATCAGGTGATGTCATTCCATCAATCAGATTTAGATCTGATTGCTTAAAGCAATGCGATTGGCTGGGATGATGCAGCACTGCATGGCACAGCAGGGTCTATAAATAAACCCTATCTGCACCCAACCTAAAAAGTGCTTTCTCCTAGCCACGCCCTAAGGCTGCCCCTCTCCCTCCTCCATGCCATCTTCTAATCCTCTCTCTCCTCTCCACGCCCAAGGGAAGTTAGGCATGAGTTTGGTGTGATTCAGGCAATCAAAAGGCGATAAGAAAGCAAGAAGGCAGCCCTGCTACAAGAGACAGCAGCACATCTTCAAAAGGAGTTTTGAAGATCCTCCAAATCAGATCTAGATCTCATTTTTGGAGAAAAGAAAGAGAAGGAGAAGATCTCTAGATCCAGCATGAATGGATACCGATAGAGGCTAGGCACTTGCATCGCTAGATCCAGAACCTCGAGCAATTAGTAGGATCATCAAAGGATAATCAGATTACCCAGTATCGAGATAACATTAATTTAGATTTAATTTAATTTAATTTTTTATTTATCAGATCATAAAATTATATCTAAAAAATATTAGATCTAATTTGGATCTAAGAAAATTTTTTTGAAATATGCCTCTTGATCCAATCAGATTTGAACGAACCTGACCCGAAAAAATCTGATTTTTCTCTTCAACTGGTATCAAAGCCAGGTTGCAAAATTTATTTAGACCTAATTTAATCTAATAAATTAATAATTTTAGATATCACATGAGATATGATTAGATCTAAAATTAAAAAATTAAAAAATTAAAATTAATTAATCTAGATCTAAAATGTATGAGATACATAACTAGATTAGTATAATCATAATTTTTATTTGATTAAATATAATTTTAAGATCTATTTATTTATTATTTTTTGATCTTACAAATATTATAATTAAATTTAAAAATAAAAAATAAATTAAATTTAATTTGTTCATATGAGATATGATAGTTGCATGTTTAGACTCGTTGTAGATAAGTTCTACAAAAGGGTCTAGATTAAATTTTATTTGATGTGATTAAATTTAAATTTAATTTTTTAGATGATTATGAGATAATTTAGATTTAAAAAACATGCATGATATGATGTATGCAAAATATATTTTAATTAGATCAATTTTTATATGAGATACATGCTTAGATCTAATTAGTTCTTGTAGATTAGTTGTATTTCTAATTAAGGCATTCTCTTTGGCCGTCCGGTCATAAGAACAAAGTAGGATTTAAAAATCCTCTCCTCCCATTTGATGGGATGTTCTTATGATGCGTAGGAATGCTGCGTATTCATCTTTAATCAAAAATTGAAAACATACTTTCTGCAAAACCCTAGATCCTGAAACCCTAGGATCTTATTTACATATTTTGTTTATGAACTCTAAACTTAATTAAGAATTAAGATTATGAAACATATTAGGTCTAAAATTAAGAATTTTCAGATCTAAGACATGTTCATAAAATTAGGTTCGGGCTTGGGTAGCTCAATTAGGTCTAAGCGGTTAATCAAACCAAATCAAGAGTTGGTTAGATGGGATCAATAGTGCTTAAATTGACCAGTCTAATAAGATTAAGTCTGGATCAAGATCGAGTCACATGAGTGATCGATCAAGCTAAGACCTAATTAGACTCAATGGTTAGAGTCTGGATTGTAGGCTAACCCGATTGGTTCTGACTCAATAATTTGGTGTCTAAGGTAAGTTTGGCAAATACGATCGACTGATTTTTAATTAAGAGCTACTCGACTCGAATGCGTTCTTATCGAGTTAATGGCATATCCCTTCCACCGGTCTCACTTACCTGATCATGTTTGTTGACTCAGTTCTGATCTGAGGTGGTCAATAATTCGAGCTAACCCATGCCACTAGGTTAGTCATAATGGTTATGACTATGTCAAGTCTAGTTTAATGAGACCTAAATCAAATCTCCCTAAGAAAAGATTAAGTCCAAGGTCTTCCATCATTGTAGATGTGCGGGCCCTTCTCGGGGTTGATTGTTCTCGATTGGTTATAGTGGTTTAGTTGCACCGAAAAGATGCAACCATGTCTATTAGGCATTGGATGCTACAGGCTGGAGGATGGATTGAGCTCAATATTCTGGATACGGTGAGAGACCCAATTAGGAATCCAATCTATGCAAATGGTGGGTCTGACTTAACTAAGGAGTGGATCAATATTTCGGATATGATAAGATTCATGAATTAGAGATCAAGTTAAGGTGCACCTTGATTAGAGAATCATTGAACAAGAGTTGTTCACTCATTGGCTAACCCATCACCAATAACTGTTAGGTGAGGTGATGAGTAAGTCGGTGGGACTGCACCACCTACTAAAAATAATTAATCATAGAGATTTTTACATCTCTACAGAGGGAGTATAGGGAACCAAAAAATAGTGAGAGCTAATTTATTTAAAAATAAAATTTCTAAATAAAATGGTTAAGTTTTAATTATAATATCTAACTAAAAACTTTGACTCTCTATAGAACAATGTCTGCATCCAACCCATTAGCACGAATCTTGGACACCCATAGACTGATCGAACCAAATTATAAGGATTAACTCCAGAATTTTAAAATCATTTTGGGTTTTGAGAAGTTAACTCATGTATTGGACCAGGATCCTTCCACCTTATCAGCTCATCCATCCGTTAAACAGAGAGTGTCTCTAGATAACTAGACAGACGAAGATAATAAGGCTAGATACTATATGTTGGGCTCGATGTCTGATGAAATTCAACGGCAACATAAAGATATCAGGACTGCTCGCCAAATGTTGGCTCACCTGTAGAAGATGTTTGGTGAACAGAGTCGCGTAGCCAAGTATCAAGTCACTAAATGACTGTTCAAAGCTAAGATGCGTGATGGGCAGTCAGTCCAAGATCATTGTCTGATGATGATCAAGGACTTGGAAGAGCTTGAGAAGCTCAGAGTGAGGTTGGACTTGGATTTACAGAATGATATAATTCCGCAATCCTTGACTGATGCGTATGGATAGTTCATCATGAACTACCATATACATAAACTTCAAAATTTTCTGGCCGAACTTATGAATATGCTGGTTACCACTGAGCTTTCCATGAAAGGTTCTAAAGGCTCAGTGCTTGCTATGGAATGGACTTCTTTCAAAAAAAAATCTTTTGGAAAGAAGAAGAAGTCTGTGAAAAAGCAGAAGATGGAAGGAGGAAAGAAGAAAAAGGCAAAGCTGAAGAAGAAGACCATTGATAAAGGAAAGTATTTTCATTGCAACAACAATGACCATTGGAAGCGGAACTACCCTACATACCTGACCACCCTAAAGAAGAAGGAGGCAGGTCCTTCTAGAGGTATGCTCATCATTGAGTCTAACCTTATGGTTTCTTCTACATCCAGTTGGGTGCTTGACTCTGGTTCTAGTGCTCACTTATGCACTTCCATGTAGGATCTTGAGGATAGCAGGAGGCTGAGGGATGGTGAGATAATCTTGCACATCAGAAATGGAGCAAGAGTTGCAGCCATGGCCGTGGGAACATACCCTCTTTGACTACCATCTGATTTAGACTTAGTATTAAAAGACTGTTATTATATGCCTGCAGCAAGCAGGAATTTGATTTCTATTTCTTACCTTGCATTAGAAGGCTATGTAATTAGTTTTCTTAAGGACCATTGTAACATTCTTTATGAAAGAAATAAAATTGCAAGTGATTTCTTTATTAACGATATTTATCAGTTATATGTTGATGTATCTATTTTTAATTTTGAGCAAAATGTGAATGCCATAAAATCAAAATGAGCTAGGGATAGTGATAAGTGGTAAAAATATACTAATAAAAGTATTAAATTATAAAATAAATTAATCTATTTTATTAGAAATTAATATTTTTATTAATCTTATGCAGAAAAAAAGGCCACCAATGTGAAGATCTCATTTTTTTGGTTCAGATGAAACAAATTTTAGGCAAAACGGACTTCAAACGAGCCCAAAATTGAATTTCAAAAAAAAAAAAAAAAACCGCCGACGCAAGGCTGACGTCAGGATAACGTCAGTATTTTTCGTGGTGCACGATGGACCATTTGAAGGGTATTTTGAGAATTTCATAGCAAGAGGCGCGCGCTGATTGGCTGAAGAATGCGGCGATCCATGCAACACCGGGCTCGCGCATGGTCCACAGAGGGCAATTTGGAAATTTTGGTTGATCTAACGGACTATTTTCACTGAAGCTTGATCGGACGGACGAAAAGAAGGCGCTGATGGACAGCATCCATAGCTCCCGATCGAGATCCAATGGCTGAGATTCATTCTGACATTAAACTATAGATCTGAAACCTTCTTTCAACGTGATCGGACGGCCCAGATTCGATCCAATGGATGATCCAATGGCTGATATTAAATCCGACTTGATCTGGGTTATTTTAAGGGCCTTTTGAGTGGTTTTTGGACCATTTGATCAAGATCTAATGGGCAGAATTACCTAGATCTTAATTTGAGTTGATTTAGGAGTCCTAAACCTAATTTTTGATGGATTTTGGGGGAAATAAAACTCTTTACCTATAAAAGAACCTAGTGTTGTCGTGAGAAAAAAAATCAGAGAGAGAGGCGAGGAGAAAGAGAGAGAGGAAGAATTAGAGAGAGACAAAGAGAGAGACGGGGAGAAAGAGAGAGAGGGAGAAAAAGAGAGAAAAAGAGAGAGGAGAGAGATTAAAAAAAAAGTGATTTGTGAGAAAATCAAAAAAGGTTTTTTTGATTTTTCTTCGACGATCAAGACATCGATCAAGGAGCCTCTTCTTCTTCGCCAAGTTCTCCACATCAAGAGCAGCAGACAATCAATTTCAACAATCAAACAGTCTAATTTCTTCATGCTTTTTATTTTATTTGCTATTTTTAAATTTGTTATCATGAACTAAATTTTATTTTACTAAGGCTAAGGTGTAGCCACTCTTTTGATGCAATATTTAGTGTGATTTATTTTTAAATTTTATTCATGAGATATATAAATCTGATCTTAATGCTTTTAGATTACTAGCCATCTTCTAATTGATCTGATGAATATAAGATGTTACGGACCAAGTACATCTATGTTAATGCTTCTTGATTATATACCTTGTATTATGAATCAAATTAGAATTCATAACATGCGGGAATTTTAGTGCGCTTTGGACGCAGCGTATTTTAATTAGAGGGTTTCACAAAACCTAATGCATTAATATTTATTTAAATTACACCTGGACCAAAGGGTAATTAATAAATATTAATAGTTTTGCTATGCCTAGACCAAAGGGTAGTGAATAAATGAGGAGACTCCACCGTCACATGAAATAAAATTAATCTAAAAAACTGAATATTGTATTGACTGAGTTGGTGAACCGATTGCCTTAGTAATCCATTGCTCTTGAATTTAAAACCCTAATAATTTACATTCTCTCTATTTAATTAAAAACTTTTAATTATTTTTTTTATTTTTTTTAATTTCTTATTCTCATAAATCGATCTTCTAAATAAAGCATAGGAAAGAGCTTTTCAGTACTTATTTTCCAATCCTTTAGGGATGATACTTTACTCATTCACTTTATTACTTGATCGACTGGTGCACTTGCCATAGCTATAAATTAGCTCGCATCAAGTTTTTGGCACCGTTGTCGGGGATTGTGTCTAAAACAATATTGAAATTTTGATCCTAGCTTTACTTTAGAAATTTATTTTTAAATTTTATTATTAAAAAAAAAAATTTAGTGCATGACACATACTGGACATAGTAACTTACTACCTCTAGATCCAGAAATTGAAAGGACTATTAGAAGACTACAACAAGAGAGAAACATGGCAGCTGAAGATCCTAACGACATCAATCTAGGAGTGGATATGACGACTGAAGGATAGCATGAAGCTATTCGACCAGTACATCATCCGTTAAATGATTACATCACACCATCTATAGTCGATGCAGCTTCGAGCATCAGGAGACCGTCTGTACAAGCAAACAACTTCGAAATAAAGCCGGCGATATCCAGATGATTCAATCAACTGTCCAATTCAGTGGACACATGCATGATAATCTGAATGCCCATATTTCTAATTTTCTTGAACTTTGTGATACTTTTAAAATTAATGGGGTGTCAGATGATGCTATTAGATTAAGGTTATTTTCTTTCTCTTTATGGGATAAAGCTAAAAATTGGCTTCATTCTCTTCCTACAGGTTCTATAACAACTTGAGATGTCCTAGCCCAAAAATTCTTAGCCAAGTACTTTCCACCTTCCAAAACTGCTAAGATGCTCAACGATATCACTTCTTTTATGCAGATGGACATGGAGACGCTATATGAGGCTTGGGAGCGTTTCAAGGAACTGCTGAGGAGATGTCCACATCATCAACTATCCGTATGGCTTCAGGTACAAACTTTCTAAAATGGTTTATCTCCTACTAATCGATCTATGATTGATGCAGCAGCAGGAGGAACCATTAATAAAAAAACGGAGGAAGAAGCCTTCGATCTGATCGATGAGATGGCATCAAATAGCTATCAATGGCAGACAAAGCACATGATGCCAAAACGACTAGCAGCTGTGTAGGGAGTAGATTGCGTTCCAACTTTACTAGCTGAAATTGCAGCCCTTAGAGCCAAAGTCAACAACTTAAAGGGAACAGCTATGCATGCTCAAAGCATGACTTGTGACCTATGTGGAGGAGAACACGATACGAGCAATTGCCAGACAGATAATCCTTTAGCTAAAACAACTGATACAGCTAATTATATTGATAATTTTTTCAGGCCGCAACAAAACAATCCCTACTCCAACACATACAATCAAGGGTGGAGGCAGCACCCAAATTTCTCATGGAGCAATCAAAATGCAGCACAACAACCACCCCTAGGATTCCAAGTACCTGAAAAGAAGTCCAACATGGAAGAGCTGATGGTCAAATTTATGCAAAACCAAGAAGCAACTATAAAAAATTTGAAAGTCAAACTTAGACAGGACCAAACAGCAGTAATTCGAAACTTGGAGATACAAATTGGTCAAATGGCTAAGATAATCTCTGAGAGACCCCAAGGATCTTTACCAAGCAATACAGACACAAATCCAAGGGAGCAAGTCAATGCTATCACCCTAAGAAGTGGTACAAAGCTGAAGGAGCCACATCAGAAGAATGAGACTGAAGAGTCAATTACAAATAAGGAACCATCAACTCAAATTCGTCAGTCACCAAAACAACCAGTAGATGAATGGTCTCCAGGTATACGATTTGCTGATCCAAATGTGAAGCTCTATGTGCCGCCACTACCATTCCCAGAGAGACAAATATAGCATCCAGATAAGGAATTTTCTAACTTTTTCAAAATTTTAAAGAATTTACATATTAATATTTCTTTTGTAGATGCTATTACTCAAATGCCCAGGTATGCCAAGTTTCTCAAAGAAATCTTAACAAATAAGAAAAAGCTGAAAGAGCATGAGAGAATAAATTTGAATGAAGAATGCTCGACAATACTTCAAAATAAATTACCACAGAAGTTAAAAGATCCAGGAAGTTTTACTATCCCCTGCATTATTGGTGATTGTAGTTTTGATAAAGTTTTATGTAATTTAGGAGCAAGCATAAATCTCATGCCTTTTTCTATTTTCAGGAAGCTGGGTCTAGGAGAATCAAAGCCTACCACTATTACTCTTCAATTAGCCAACAGATCACTTAATATCCAAGAGGTATAGTGGAGGATGTCTTAGTAAAGGTAAACAAGTTTATTTTCCTGTTGAATTTTATTGTTCTTTTAATATGGAAGAAGATTATGATGTACCCTTATTTTAGGGAGACCCTTTTTAGCTACTGGAGGAGCTTTAATAGATGCTCAACAAGGAAAATTAATTCTTAGAGTTCAAGACGAACAAGTTACTTTTAATGTTTTCAAAAGCTATAAACATTTCCAATGATAATCAAACTTGTTTCGTATAGATGATATTGACAATTTAGTGCATGAGTATTTTTTTAAGAAACAGGTTTGAAGACCCTATTGAAGCTTGCATTGTCCATCACAAGAGGATTCAGCTAAAAATGAAAGGCAAATAGAATGCATAAAATTTGCTAAGGGGCCAAACCATATATCCATGCACATATAGACCACGATTTGAAGAATTAGAAAGATCACCCACTCCTTTTCCAAAAACATCAATTGAAGAGGCACCTACCCTTGGAACTTAAAACCTCTTTCCTTTTCTCATTTAAATATATATTTCTTGGAAGGTTCATCACATTTACCTGTTATTATTTCTTCTTCCTTGACAAAGTTTAATGGAAAAAAAAATTATTAAGAGTACTAAAGAAACACAACAAAAGGCGTTTGGATGGACAATAGCAGATATCAAAGGAATTAGTCCCTCAATTTGTATGCACCAAAATTCTCATGGAAGGACAACTATGAGCCTACGGTCCAACCCCAAAGAAGACTCAACCCCAAGATGCAAGAAGTGGTCAAAAAGGAGGTAATCAAGCTACTGGATGCACGTATTATATATCCTATCTCTAATAGCCTCATGGGTGAGCCCTTGTTCAAGTAGTTCCTAAGAAAGGTGGGATTATTGTAGTTCAAAATGGATAATAATGAATTAATCCTCACTAGGACTGTTACTGGATGGAAAAGTATGCATGGATTATAGAAAAATTAAATGAAGCAACTAGAAAAGATCATTATCCTTTCTTCATTTCATGATCAAGATGTTAGAAAGAATTAGCTGGACATGATTTTTACTTGCTTTCTAGATGGATATTCTTGGTTATAATCAAATTGCCATAGCACCTGAAGATCAGAAGAAAAACCACTTTTACATGTCCTTATGGTACATTTGGCTTTTAGAAGAATGCCGTTTGGGTTTATGTAATGCACCAGCTACTTTTCAACGATTGCATGATGACTATTTTTTTTATGATATATGATTGAAAATTATTCTTGAAATATTTATGGATGGGATCTTTCTGTCTTTGGATCCATATTTGATAAATGTTTGCATAAAACTTATCTCTGTTTTTACAAAGATGTGAGGATACTAATCTTGTTCTTAAATTGGGAAAAAATGTCATCTGATGGTACAAGAAGGCATAGTATTAGCCACAAGATTTCATATTAAAGTATTTGAGGTTTGATAGAGCTAAGCTTGAGGTGATTCAAAAAATTATCCATACCGACCTCAGAGTAAAGGCCATTTAGGAGCTTTTTGGGCATGCTGGATTTTTACCATCGATTTATAAAGGACTTCTCTCTAATTTCTAAACCTTTATCTAAATTATTATACAAGGATGTCTCTTTTTTATTTTCTGATGAGGTGTTTGCAGCATTTAATCAACCCCTCAAGGAAAGCTGGTCACGGGGCACCTATTATGGTAGCACCAGATTGGTCTCTTACCTTTGAGTTATGATGTGTGATGCTAGGTGACACAGGCCGATGATGGAGCAATACTTGGTCAAGAAGAGGATTAAGATTTTTTCAACATATACTATGCTAGTCGCACTTTGACTGAAGCCTCAACAAAAATATGCGCAACCACTGAAAAGAGCTTCTGGCAGTAGTATTTGCATTAGACAAATTTTCATTTCTTATCTTATTTTATCTAAAAGTTTATATATATACACCGACTCATACAGCTCTAAAAGTATTCTTTTCTACCAAAGAAAATGCACAAACCCAGATTGGTTAGGCGGTGTGGATTCTTTTGCTACAAAGAAAATATGATTTGGGAGATTGAGGACAAAGAAGAGGGCAACGTGAGAAATTCAGTTGCCTGATCCGGATCTTTTCTTAGGACTGTGAAAAACATCACTAGAGAAGGTGAATTAGATATATTGCCCTACTCAAGGAGGAATTCCAGATGAAACCGCCTTGTATGCATATAGTCAGGTATAAAACGTTTCCAGGTATGCTGGATGATTTGATTAACTACGTCTGGGTTATGGTAAGGTTTTTTTCCCACTTGGTCGTTTCTTTCAACAAAAAGAAGAGGTTTCTTATCTTATATTAAACATTATTTCTGGGATGAACCTTTTTGTTATAAGTGTTGTTCAGATCAGGTCATTAGAAGATGCATTCCAGAGGAGAGAAATGGAATGAAAATTCTGCATCATTGTCATGATCGAGAGGCAGGAGGACATTTCGGCCCAACTAGAACAGCATATAAGGTTCTTCAATCAGGTTTTTTTTGGCCCTCTCTTTTTTTAAAGACGCTCATACTTATGTGTCTCTTCATGTGACCGCTTGTCAAAAATTGGAAATCTCTCTAGAAGACATGAAAGTGCCTTTTAAACAATATTCTTGTATGTGAAATTTTTAATGTTTGGGTATTGATTTTATGGGACCTTTTCCTAGTTCTTTTTCAAATTCAATATATGTGGCTGTAGATTATGTTTCAAAATGGGTAGATAGCAGCACCCTTTCAACTAATGATGCAAAGGTTAGTTGTCAAATTTTTGTAAAAAAACATATTTTTTACTCGTTTTGGCACTCCTAGAGCAATCATTAGTGATGGAGGTAAACACTTTTGTAATAAACAATTTGAAAACCTATTAAACAAAATATGGTGTCACTCATAAATAGTTACCCCATATCATCCACAAACAGTGGTCAAGTAGAGGTGTCTAATAGGGAATTAAAAAGAATTTTAGAAAAAACTATAATTGCATCCAGAAAAAAGACTGGTCATTGAAATTAGATGATGGGCATTATGGGCATATAAGAACTGCATATTAAAAACACCTATTGGTATGTCCCCATATAGGCTACTCATTGGGAAAGCATGCCACCTCCCTATTGAGTTAGAACATAAAGCATATTGGGCATGAAAAATTCTTAACTTTGATATACAAGAATGTAGAGAGAGAATCAGGTTAATGCAAATTAATGAGATGGACGAAATTTCGCCACCATGCTTATGAGAATGCTTAGGATTTCCAAAGAACGTACTAAGAAATGGCATGATAACCATATCGTAAAAAGAGAATTCCATGAAGGATAGCAAGTTCTTTGTTTGTACAGTTCACAGCTACATTTGTTTCCAGGAAAGCTAAAATCAAGTTTGGCACAGGTTTCTATATACAATTACTAAGGTATTTCCATTATGGAGCAGTAGAATCTTTTGATGAATTCAAAAGGTACCTTCAAAGGTAAACGGTTCATAGGCTGAAAAATTACATTAATGGAAAGTTTTGAAAAGGAGAAGGAAGCATTTCAATTACAAGATCCACTTTAGAACTCAAAGAAAGTCAAGCTGAAGACTATAAATCAGAACTACTAGATAGGTTGTGTCTTTTCTTTTTAATTTTGATCATTTTTCTTTTCTTTTATTTTTTTAGTAATTTGTTGTTGCTCTTTTACTGCTCTGATGTGTATTTTTAATTTTGCAGAAAAATCAATGAGAAACTCAGCAAAAATTTCAAAGCTCCAAAGAAACCAGATTGAACCAAATCAGGTGTATTCTTTCCTATCCTTTATTACAATCCTTTTATTTTTCTTTCTCCTTTAAGACAACATTAGAACAATAATTAATTAAAAAAAAAAAAAATTTGTGTCAAGAAGAAAAATCTTGAGCAACGATAAAACTGGTGATAGTGATAAAAGATAGAATTATTTGCTAATGAATATAATGAGTAAAGAAGTAGAGTTAGTTGGTCAACTTTTAGCAGCCTACTTAGGTCATTTAAAAGATTATTAGCACTTTTATTTGCACCATGCACACTAATAAGGCAAAGTAGGTTTTGATTATAAGGTACAATTGAGGATTCAATTATCACTGAAAACAATTGTAATTTAATATACATTCTAATAAAAAAAACTTGAAATTTAAGGAAAGAGCTATCTGCCTATAAATAAAGTGCAAAAGATAGAGTATATGTGGATTGCCCAAAGCCTAGTAACTGGGTCTCTGCACCTAGGTCAAGTGTAGAATTCACGTAAAATGGTGAGAAAAGGCCAAGATGCTCAGCCAGTAAAAAAAAAAAAAAAAAAAAAAAAAAAAGAAAAAGGCAGTGTGAAAGCTACCTTAATTTCATGACTATAAAATTTGAAGAATGTATAGAAAATTGATCAAAATAGGTGATAAGAGAAGATACTTTTGTTCTTTTAATTTAATACTTGAAAAATGCTATAGTTAGCCATCACGAAAACATAAGTTGCTATAGATCTTTGATGTACTCTAAGAAAGTTTTTAATTGTATTGACTAAAAAATTTGCTTCTGAAGCTCAATGCTTAGTTAGCAGTATTTTCTAAACTTTTTGACCTTTAATCCTAGATTTTATCTTTATGAAGGATAATCTTATTAAAACATGGTATTAAATAAAACATTGCTAAGGGACTAGCAATGACTAAGTTGGGGGGTGTCCAAACGATAGGTTTTTATGGCACCTAAGATTAGGTCATATAGTAGAAGATAGGGTTAACAAATTGGAGAAAATTGGGCTATTGAGTCCATTGACTTTTGAGTCATATCCAATTTATGAATCCTATCTTTATAGCAAAATGACAAGCTCCCTTTTGTAGGACATGGAGAAAGGGCCATAGATCTTCTTGTCCTAGTACATACTGATATATGTGGCCCATTTGATGTACCGACTAGAGGCAACTTTGTCTACTTCATAATCTTTATCGATGATTTATCTAGTTATGGGTATGTGTATCCCATGAGACATAAGTCTGAAACTTTTGAAAAGTTCAAAAAATTCAGATATGAAGTAGAAAAGCAAACTGGAAAGTTCATTAAGATTCTTCGATCAGATCGAAAAGGTGAATACCTTAGTTGGGAATTTCTGGACTATCTCAAGAAAAGTGGCATAGTCTCTCAATGGACTCCACCTGGAATACCTCAACTCAACAAAATTTTAAAATAGAGGAATCGGATCCTATTAGATATGGTCTGATGCATGATGAGCTTCACAGACCTTCCTGATTTTCTTTGGGGATACTGTTTGTTAACTGCTTACTGAATAGGGTTTCCTCTAAAACTGTTCCTACCACACCATATGAGATATGATATGGTAAGAAATCAAGTCTGAGTCACCTCAGAATTTGGGATTGTCCAGCTCATGTCAAAAGACAACAAGCGGACAAGTTAGACTTTAGATTCTTTAGAGATTGATTTATAGGATATCCTAAAGAGTCATTAGGATATTATTTCTACATTCTAGAAGATCATAATGTAATTGTGAGTCGACATGCCATTTTTTTTGAAAAATAGTTTATTCAAGATGGTGGCATTGGAAAGTAGATCAAGCTCAAAGAGAAGGTCTCATAAGAGCAACGAGCTAAGGACCAAATGGAATCAAATCAGGTTGAGCAAATCCATTCACTACCTCCTCCACCTCGTAGATCGGAAAGGATTTTTCATCCTCCTGAGAGGTACTTAGGTACTATTTTAGATAATGTAGAAAAAATATTCCTCATAGGAAATGGGGTTCATGGTGATGATCCTAAAACCTATAACGAGGCGATAATGGATTTCAACTCTGAGAAATGATTAGAGGCAATGAAGTCAGAAATTGACTCGATGCACTCAAACCAAGTCTGGACCTTGGTAGATCCACCAGAAGGTATAGTACCTATTGGGTGTAAATAGATCTACAAGAGGAAGATTGGTGCAGATAAAAATGTGGAGACATTCAAGGCTAGATTAGTGGCAAAAGATTATAGTCAATGCGAAGGCATTGACTATCAGGATACCTTTTCGCCAGTAGCTATGTTAAAATTCATTTGCACATTGCTTGCTATTGCAGCCTATTTCGATTATGAAATATGGCAAATGGATGTCAAAATGGCATTCTTAAATGGATATCTTAAGAAAGATATCTATATAGAATAGCCGCTAGGTTTTACATCTGGTGATGATGATCATAAGGTATGCAAGCTGCAAAGATCCATATATGGATTTAAGCAAGCAACTCGGAGCTGGAATACTCGTTTTAATGATATGATCAAATTATTTAGTTTCACCAAAAATAAGGAGCCATGTGTCTTCATAAAGGTCAATGGGAGCACTATTGTCTTTCTCGTATTATACGTGGATGACATCCTTCTTATTGGGAATGATATTCCCATGTTGACCATAGTTAAAATGTGGTTATCTAAAGAATTCTCCATGAAAGACCTAGGAGAAGCATCCTTTATTTTGGAAATAAAGGTCTATAGAGATAGACCAAATAGGATGCTAGGACTTTCACAGAAAATGTACATAGAGGAAGTGCTAAAAAGGTTTAGCATGGAAAACTCTAAGAGAGGTTTAGTACCCTTCAGGCATGGCATTCATCTTTCCAAGAAGATGTGCCCTAGCACACCTGAAGAAATAGAACGCATGGGCAAGATCCCTTATGCTTCAACAATAGGGAGCCTCTTGTATGCCATGTTATGTACACGACCTGATATAGCCCATGCTATGAGTGTCACAAGCAGATATCAGTTGAATCTAGGTGAAGAATACTGGACTTCTGTGAAATGTATCCTTAAGTACTTAAGAAGATCTAAGGATATGTTGTTAGTCTTTGGTAATGGAGAACTTCAATTCCAGGGGTATACAGACTCAAACTTTATGTCCGATGTAGATGATCGAAAGTCGATATCTGAAAGTCTATTTATGTGCAATGGTGGAGCTGTCAGTTGAAAAAGTTCCAAGCAAATAGTGATAGCAGATTCCATCATGGAAGTAGAATACATCGCTACATCAGAAGCTGCAAAGAAGGCATTCTGGTACAAAAAGTTTGCCGCAAAGATTGGAGTGATACCATCAGATGTCATTCCTCTATACTGCGACAACAATGGTGCCATAGCCCTTGCTAAGGAGCCATGGTCCCACCAGAAATCTAAGTACATCGAGCAGCGATACCACCTCATCCGCGATTACCTTGAGAAGGGTTACGTCGAGGTCAAGAGAGTCGACTCTGCAAACAATGCGGTGGACCCACTTACAAAGTCATTGGGCCAACAGAAGATCGAAGCCCACCTTGAGAAGATGGGACTTAGATTTGTAGCCAATTGGCTTTAGATCAAGTCGGAGTTTGTTAGATATGTGTGATCTAAAAGCCAGAATTGGCTAACACTTGTAATACACTTCTAGGAGAAAAATTATAATTTTGACTATAAATAATAAAATGAATTATTTTCTATCACATATATGTATTTAGTGTCTGTGATACATCCCTTGAGATAATGGTAATGACAATTCTTATTTTCAAGAGTTGAAAATTTAAGACAAGAATTTTCATTATTAACTCATAAAATGCTACTGACCATAGGATCATCATGAGGATGGTGATTGATCCAGAAGGTTGGTGTACAATCGCTTCTTTATAGTAGATGAGTCTTGAGTCTATGGTTTGGAGATATCAGAGCGAGAGTATAGGTACTCGTTAGAGAATGAGGGCACTGAGCGTGACCACCTCGAGTAGTCATAAGAAAGTCTACCTTCTCGTCGATGACTGACTCGAAGCTGCAGTAGTGTATCTGATTCTTTGACCTGAGGTGCATCGACAGTTCATCTTGAGGGTGTTATAGTTTGACTACGCCATGACTCGATCTCCTAGCCATTCAGAATCCTAAGGTGTATGTTGGCTATAGCATGTTCATTGTAGGAATTGGATTGCACCAAGATGGAATCTATCTACCTCAGTGGATGAGGAGCAGCCCTATGATGATCATGAGAATCAAGTTCATAAGCCCATGGCCATGGCAGAGAGTGAAATAATAGAAAGAGTTTCTATTAAGGATTTCACATTGGACTTGAATCAAATGATTAAATCATATGATAGAAATTAGGGTTTGACGAGTTCACCTTAACCCTAATCTAATCGGGGCTCAAGATAGAAGAATTTAATCACACAGGTAGCTGTACTAAGAGATTTATTTTCAGTTTTGATGGGTTGCTACCATATACTGCTAGGTGTCACTAGTAGATTTTGGGAGCAATTAGAATGATTTAGATGATCGATCATTCTAGTTGTCTGAATTAGAAGAGTTCTGATCCATCGAAAAGAGTTTCGATGATGTTGATGATGGAGATCACTATATATCCCATTATCATACAGAATTGAACCTAACTGGATCACACAAATAAGGGTTTGGATCTGGATATCATCAATTGGACTAACTCAGTTCAATTGATTTGAATTAGATTCAATTAGGTTCAAGAAAATCGTGCTAGCACATGATTGAGCCTAACATTCTCTATTTTTTCTATTATTATAAGTTATCTCGACTGAGCCAAATATATTTGTGCTCACTCATGTACCTTTACTTGGTCTGATTGGAGCTTGTCTAGGTTAGAAAAGGATTGTCTTAATTTGTGAGATAAATTTGAGACAATACCTGCCATTTTTCGTCACCTGCTAATTCTTGTCTTTTGACTTAGGTCAAACATTGACCTTTGACCCTTGGACATCTGCCCACATGTCATACACTTATTGGAGAGCAGATAGGGGCTTGTCCCCTCACTAGAATTTGGAAAGGAGGGGGTGCATGCCTAGGATGGCGTGCGCCCATGGATAAGGACGCGTGGAGTCCCATACGGATGGGACTCTAGGTTGCTTCTTGGATTCAAACTAGGTGACCCTTACCTATAGACTTTGACTAGTCTAAGGCACCATCTAAGGATGAATCTGTGAGGCTTTCATCTGATTGAATTAGGTGATGTCATTCCATCAATCAGATTTAGATCTGATTACATGAAGCAACGCGATTGGCTGGGATGATGCAGCACTACATGGCGCAGCAGGGTCTATAAATAAACCCAATCTGCGTCCAACCTAAATAGAGCTTTCTTCTAGCCATGCCCTAAGGCTGTCCCTCTCCCTCCTCCATGCCATCTTCTTATCCTCTCTCTCCTCTCCACGCCCAAGGGAAGTTGGGCATGAGTTTGGTGCGATTCAGGCAATCAAAAGGCGACAGGAGAGCAAGAAGGCAGCCCTGCTACAAGAGACAGCAGCACATCTTCAAAAAGAGTTTTGAAGATCCACCAAATTAGATCCAGATATGATTTTTGGAGGAAAAAAAAAAGGAGAAGATCTCTAGATCCAGCATGAGTGGATACCGGTAGAGGTCAGGTGCTTGCGTGGCTAGATCCAGAACCTCGAGCAATCAGTAGGATCATCAAAAGATAATCAGATTACTCAGTATCAAGGTAACATTAATTTAGATTTAATTTAATTTAATTTTCTTATTTATCAGATCATAAAATTAGATCTGAAAAATATCAAATCTAATTTGAATCTAAGAGAAAATTTTTGAAATATGTCTTTTGATCCAATCAGATTTGAACGAACCTGATCCGAAAAAATCTAATTTTTTCCTTCAATCCCAGCATCCTGAAATGAAGAAAAATAAAGCATGATTCATAAGTTTCGATACAAAAACGTATCTTTCAATATGGAGGTGTATCTTTCGATGTTCTTCTTCGATTTTTTAATAGATTATTTCTACATATTTCATTCTATGATACAGAACTATGGACACCCCCAACCCATCAATTGGATGATTAGATTGAATTTTTATCTCTTAGAATCCCTTTTCTAACTCAAGCCTAACCTAAATATGCGAAGCTTCTAAATATGAAAACTTAAAATAGTTTACTAATAAAATTATCTGATAAGATAGCTAGAACAACAAGCCCAGCTAGTCATGCAGCCGTGGATCCTAAAGATCCTCCATGATCGCATCATAGATGGCATTCTGGATGCTCTAAGATTGCTGGCTTAGAATCCTCTGCATGACCTCCTCCACATGGGCATTGCTCTAAATCTACGACGTCAAGGCCTATGAGGATGCCAAAGAGGATTGAATTACTGGAGGGTTGAAGCTGTGCCCAAATCCTATGATCTGGCTCCTACTCACTTCTCTGGTGACCCTGAGCCATCCTTTAAGGTCAAGAAAGGGCTAAGTAGATAGGTCATCACCATACTGCGCAACGACGTGCTCCACATAATCTGCCTAGACAGTTCAGAAATACATTAGTTCTAGTATACATATCAGATCTTGTAACAACTTAATAAATATAGTTTGAGATTCTTACCATAATTTACCATAATCTAGAATCAAAATAATCATCAGTCCTTCTAAACTAGTGTGTGGCCTCTCATAATTACAACTAGCTTAGTGGATGATCTAGTTACCATATCTACAATAAGTAAATAATAAAATTAAATTAATTAAAGTATGTATATAAGAATTTTTATAATTCTAGTGAAGAGATTTAGTATAGATTTCTTAACAATCTATTAGCCACAATATGTGTCGGTGGAGCCTCCCATGTGCCGATCAAATACAGCTAGGTGGCCTAATTCTTTAGGGCCTTCTGCCATCTACTAGAGTACTCCTCACTGCTCCACTAGGGCACATAGAATACTAACATACTCAAATTATATATAAATCAAAAAAAAATTAGGTAACATCCTCCTGCTCATCTCCAGCTACTAGTGGATAAGATCCGGATGTCCCAGCATTCTAAAATAAAGAAAAATAAAATATTATTCATAAGTTTCGATACAGAGATATATCTTTCGATATGGAGGTTTATCTTTCAATACCCTCTTCTGATTCTTGAACAGATTATTTCTATACATTCTATTCGATGATATGGAACTATAGACACCCTCAGTCCATCAATTGGATGGTTATATTGAATTTTTAGCTCCTAAATTCTTTTTTTCGACTCAAGCCTAGCCTAAATATGTGAAGCTTCTAAATATGATAACTTAAAATAAGTAAAAGAGTTTATTAATAGAATTATTTGATGTGATGGCCAAAACAACGAGCCCAGCTAGTTATACAGCCACGAGTCCTAATATATGATATACAATATTATTTTAAAAATTTATACATTGATCAATTTTTTTCAAAACTTTTTTCTTCGTTTGTACTGAAAATCAAAAAATAAATATTGCATTTCTATGTTATAAGCATACATATATATTATAATTAAATAAAATAATTATTATAGTAAAAAAATAAGTTACTTAAAGTTAAATTATATGATATGCATTTTTTCTTCGATGATGATACTATCTCATCTCTATACAATGAAAGAGAAGTCAGTTTTTTAAAAAAATAATGAGAGAATACAGAGTATAATAAATGATTAAACAAACAAAAAAAAAAGGATGGAGTAGAAGAAGTAGATGGAGTAGAAAGCTACCTAAACATAGATACATTTTTGATGAAAAACCAAATCTAGCTTCTCATATAATGGATTGAAAAATCTAAAAGTTATTGGATTTGCATTGGCATCATTCCATTAAACTAATTAGAGATACAAAGTATAATGAATGATTAACCAAATCAAAAAATATATATATACAACTTGCCTTTCTTGGCTCACTTCTCTTAGTTTCTTCTCGAGCAAACTGGTGAACAAAAAAATAATAATTAATAAGAAATAATACTGTTAACCCTATCTTGCTCTACTGAGTGCTCTAAAGACCATCCTTTTTGATCCTTTGAATCCTTAAATAAACTAACAAAATAATAATAATAAAAAAAAAAACACTACTACTAACTTTACCTTTGCCTATTGAATCAAAATAAAAAGAAATAAGAAAAAAAAAGCACCATTGTTACTTAGGGGAAGAACCATCCAATTAAGACTCCTAAGAATGGAAAAATCAAGGAAAAATATAGAAAAAATTAGGATGAAAAAATTAAAATGCAAGATCAGAGTCTCATAAATCAAAAATTTTGTAGCCAACAATGAATCCTTTCAATAAAAAAATCTCCAAATCCTACCAAATATCAAGCTTCTACCAAGATTAAGCTCTCAAAATCTCAATAGACCAAATATTAAGCTCTCAAGCTTCTACCAAGATTAAGCTCTTAAAATCTTCAAATCTTCCAATTGGGCCCTCTACCGCTTACCGGTGTACTCCTTGATGCTTTATTGGGGTATATAGAATAATGACATAACATATAAGATATACTATATTTTTTTAAATAATAAGACACTAAATATCTATACAATATTAAATTATCTCTATATAACTCATTCTCCTAAAATTCTCTTACAGTTCATTCTCTCTCATAAAAGACTCTGCATCTAGATAGATCATCTTCTTGTATCTACTCTTCTTTCCATTGTCAATACCCATTGATAAAATTTATAGATCTTCTTTCTAGTATATTACACTCACTTTAACTAACTACTATCTAGTTGCAAATCCTCATGAGTTGCATAAATTTTTTGGTATAAATACATAAAGTATTCCTTATCTTTTAAGTTGATTTTCTTCACTTCTAAATTGAACTTATTCTCTTCTTTAGATTCATCTTTGTCCTTATTTTGACTATCTTAAAGCTTAGCAACTTTATCTAATTCATTTTCTTTGTTTAATATAATATTCATATATGCTATGATATATTCACCATTTTCAACTCAAGTCCATATTTCAGTATATGTAGATATAGTTTTTCCATAATTTCTTCCAATATTTTCTTTGATGAAATCTCTGCAACATTCATTTCTATAATAATAATCAAGAAAAATATCAAATATTTATAAAAAAAATTATATCAAATATTCATCAATTTTCATATATTTCTCTTCCTTTATCTTACTAAAAATAATAACTTGAGAATAATTCCATTAGAGCACTATTTAAATGTGGTAGATGGACAGAAGTTAGTATTCATAAAACCAAAACCAAACTAACCTATAATATGGTATTTTATAATATATAGGATCATCGTCTAAATATATATTCAGAGATTGTCCTTCTACTCATGGGTAAAATGTATCTGTTCAAAGTTTGTCAGATCTAAAAGACTTATACTATCAGTAGAACACTAGATTATTATAATGGAGTGGGGATTTTGTTGATAGAAAAAAAAATAAAGTCAAAAGATCTTTTACTTTCACAGGGGCCATAGGATCGGAGCCAGAGGCTCGAGACGACGGGGCAAGGCTGTAAGGTCGGAGCCATGGCTTGAGGATGCAGTAGCAAAAACAAAGAAATGGGGATGGGGCTGCGGAAAGACGGCACGGGTCGGGGTGTTGGAGTCGGGTCGGTGGGGTAGGGCCACATGAAGGTGGCACGGATTGGGGTCGGCATGGTCAAGGCGGCCATGGAGTCGAGGCCGATGAGGGTGGGGCAGCTACGGCATCGGGCCGAGGACGTCGGGGCTGGCAGGGTCAAGGCAATCATGGAGTCGGTTTGGCGATGTCGGGGCCAATAGGGGTGGGGTGGCCATGGGCATGGATGAACACAAGCTCGAGGATGAGGGGTCAGGCCAGCGTGGAGATAGGACTGGTGGGGTCGGAGTGGCCGCTGGATGTCGGAGGAATGAGATGGAGAGGGAGGAAAGGAGGGTTGAGGGGTGAGGGGGATTTGGACACCGATGAGAGGAGGATGAGGGGCAGGAATGAGAGAGAATGAGCGCGGGAGCGAAATTTTTTTTCTCTCAATTGTTTTGATGTTGCAGACTATTAACAATGGTAAACTTTCCATCGCTAATACCATTGATAAAAGCATTAGCGATGGACTCCGTTGCTAAAAATAAAAATCCATCGCTAATATTTTTATTAGATAATTAATTTTTTTCATAATCTTAATTAATAATGGCAAACTTGTCGTCGCTAATATTGTCGATAAAAAATTTATTATTAATATTTTTTTTTATTTTCTCTAAATATGGTATACTTTTAGAATTTAAAAATTATTTTTATTATTCATTATCTAAATAATTATAATTAGAGTATCATCATAAAAAACTATCTCGATCCGATATCCCTAGTTATGTCAATCAATAAAATTTAATTTTGATGGCCATGAATGATTGCTTGATGATTTGATAGATAGAAATCATCGATGAATCCAAAAACTTGTAATAATGATCTCAGTGATATTTATAGTATACTATCAAAATTTTACTTCAATCGGACATCACTATCATAGTCATTTAGCATAAGATGATTTTGACCATTAAATAAAAAATGAGTGATCAAAAGGCCAAACAACATTCAATTAAGAAGATTTTATAGATAAATGATCTTTATAACTACTTTAATCATTTATATTGTGATGATCATAAAATCCAAACCGTATGTATATAAACCATCTATGTTAAGCAGATCTTATAAAAGTATAAGTATAATTACTTAAGTACATTAAAAATGAGTATCAAGAGATATATTATTTTGGATCATTCATATATGCATGGTTTGGATTTTATGATCATCATCATATAAATGATTAAAATAGTAGCAAAGATCATTTATCTAAAAAATTATCTTAATCGAATGTCATTTGGTCTTTTGATCATTCTTTTTTTATTTAATGATTGAAATAATCCCATGCTAAATTGACCATGAAAATGATGTTCGATTGAAGTGAGATTTTGATAGTATCCTCCAAATATCACTAAGATGATCATTATAAATTTTTGAATCCATTGGTGGTCTTTATCTATTAGATCATTAAGCGATCGTTCATGATCGTCAAAATTAAATTTTATTGATCGACATAGCAAGAGCTATCGGATCGAGATCGTCTTTTGTGATGATACTCTAACGATATTTATTTAGATAATGAATGATAAAAATAAATTTTAAATTTTAAAATTATACCATATTTAAAAAAAATTAAAAAATATATATTTTTTTATGATGGCAACTCCATTGGAATAGTGTTGTCGCTAATGATTATTAGCGACGGCAACTCCAATCACTAATACTTTATTTACTATTGCTAAAAAATTTAATAAATTAAAAAAAAATATTTTTGCAATGATAATATCCATCGCTAATATGCCATCACTAATGCTAATAATTATGATAAATAAAAATTTTATTATTTATAATGGCTATTTTTGTCACTAATAATATCATTGCTAAAGAATATTAGTGGCATTTGCCATCTCCAATACTTCTTGAGCTATCACTAATAAATTTAATAAATAATTTTTTTATGATGAAAATTTTTGTCATTAATATCGCCGTCGCTAATGATCATTAGCATCGACTTTCACTATCACTAATATTCTTTCCACCATCACTAATAATTATAATAAATAAAAAATTTATTTTTTTTGATTGCTTATTTTTTGGTCACTAATAGTTGTCGCTAAAAGTTATTTTTCTTATAGTGGTATTAGCGATGGTAAAAATCATTATTAATAATGATTTTCTATCCTTAATAATCCTACAACTAAATTAAAAAAAATAAAATTACTTTAGTATTAGCGATAGCTTTTTGGCATCACTAATAATATTAGAACTAATATAAAAAAATAATTTTTAATAGTGATAAACCTTGCCATTGCTAAAACCCAAACTTGTCATCACTAATATTTTTTTTAGTTTTTGCGATGACATATTATTTGGTCACTATTTACCATCGATAAAAATATTATTAGCGACGACAAAATACCATCACTAATAATTATCTTCCATAACTAATAATAAAATTTAATTAAAAAAATAAAATTATTTTTTATTAGCAATAATAAAACATCATCGCTAATAATTATCTATCATTAATAATAATAAAATTTAATTAAAAAAATTACTTAGTATTAGTAATAGCTATTTATTGTCGCTAATACTGTCGCTAATAATTATAGTGATGGCATTGTCATCGCTACTATCATCGCTAATAACTATTAGTGATGGCTAAACTTCTATCGTTAAAGCTATTGATAAAAATGATTATTAGCGATGGAAAAATTACCACCACTAATGCTATCGCTAATATCCATTATTAACGATGGCAAAAGTGCCATCGCTAATGTCCATTGCTAATACTCTATTTTCTGATAGTGAACCCTACGTAAACCATCTACACTATCCTACTGCCTCCAAAACTGACACCATCCTCTTGAAACCACCTTGCCTCCTTAGCTGTAACACTGACCTGTGCTCTATAGCTCTTGAGACTCATGCTCTACTGCACTCCTTGGCCTTGAATTGATGTCCTTCTACTTTGATCTTATGGCTGCAACACCAACCTATGCTCTACAATGCACCCAAATAGCTTTCTGTGCAAACTCTAATGCCTCTACCAATCCTCTTCAACTGCTGTGCATCCTTAGAGACCTTTAGGATGACCATCTCCATAGCTGAAGACCTGTGCTTACTTCTTGGCACCATCTTGAATTTTATAGGATCCCTTCTGCTTGGCAGCTGCATCATTTTTTTTGAATTTTCTTGGAGAACCTGCAGCGTTCCTGTATTGGCACTCACTCTAAATCCTAACACGATCTCCTCAAAACTATGCCTCAACAACGTCAAGGGATTCTATACAACACTCTCACCCCAATATCCTCATACTATAGACTCGATACTCATCTGCATAGAAGAGAAGTGATCCATGCACTGATCTAATTGGATCAATCACTATCCTTCATGATGATCCTTCAATTGGGAGTATTTAGAAATTAACCATTAATAATGTACATCTCAAATTCTCAACACTTTGAGAATATACAAAACATCTTTGTTAATTTCTAAGATAATTAATTGACACATATGACATGAATGGTAATAAAAAACTACCCATCAAGTATAAAAACATGTCCTAGAGAAAGGCATGTATCAGCCAAAATTGGCTTCTAGGGCATACATCTAACAATCCTACATTTGATTTTTGGACAAAGCACTCATTTCTTCCAACATCACTTCCACTTAGGTTCAACCATAGCTTTTTGCCAAGTACTAGGAATATAGATTGAGTCTAATGTAGCTACAATACATTGATAAGACGAAGACACATTCTTATATGAAATATAGTTGGCTATATCATAATGGTAATGACTCGGAGAAATAATTGAAAGAGTACCTTCCACTTTGCAATAGGGATATCAAGATCAGAATTGGAAGGAATAGCTAGAATAGTGTTACCATTGCAATTTGAGGACTCTGAAAAAGAAGCTTCAAGTGGTGGAAGCACTTAGACAGTTGGTGGATGCATACTAGACTCTTCAACTTCTCTAAACCAGGTTTCCCCTGGATATCATCACTATGATACTTCTCCTGGACATGTCCAGAATATCTAGGAGTGTAGAGAAACTCTTCCGAAAGAAGTAATTTTGATATTCTACTATCTGATGGATAACTCCTATAGTAGGCTTCACTTTTCCGAAAAGAATATCTATAGTAACAAACATCCGCCACTCAGGAGGATAATAATACTTATACCTCTTTTGAGTAGTAGAGTAACCAATAAAGATATATTTTAATGCTCGTGGATCCAATTTGCTTACTAAGGGTCTATGATCCCGAGCAAAATAAATACATTCAAATACTTTAGAAGGGACCACATAATCGGTAAAACCTTTCAAGCACTGTATAGGAGACTTAAACCCAAGTGTCTTGAGGGGCATTTGATTGATTAAGTATGCAGTGGTTATGATAGCCTCACCCCATAAAAACTTCGAAACTTGCATGGTAAAGAGTAAGGATTGGACTATCTCTAATAAGTATTTATTTTTTCATTCAGCAATCCCATTTTGAGCAAGAGTATCAACACAAGTAGTTTGATGAAGAATTTCATGAGTGTGAAGATAAGCATGGAACTCCTGATGAATGTATTTAGTGCCATTATCAGAATGCAGAATTTTAACCTTGGCACTGAACTGAGTATCCACTAGTTTATGAAACTTCTTGAAATAGTTTAAAACTTCATCTTCTCTTTTAACAAATATACCTAAGTTACCCGACTAAAGCAATCAATAAAAGTAACAAACCTTCAATAGCCCATAGTAGTGGTAGTGCTACAAGGATCCCACACATCAGAATAAATTATAACAAAAGGTTCAAAACTTTTAACCCCATACATAGGAAACACTTCCCTGGTGTAACACAAGTTTTGAAGTGATACTTTTAGCAAACAATGCATACACCTTCAAAGAAGACTCTATACTGCTCTCACCATCGTTTAGGTAACATAGTCCATTGTGCAACCTACCATCCTTAGGTATCTTTCCTATTTTCATCCTCTGAAATAGACAATGAGAAGGCCAAAATATGACAAAGCAATTCAAATCTCTAGTAACAAAGCTAATAGAAAGTAAGTTTATGGAAAAAGATGGGACATGCAATACTGATGATAATCTCAAACTAGGGGTATAGTCAATGGATCCTTTTCCTAAAATAAAAGTGAAAAATCCATCAGCTATATGGACCTTGTTTCGACCTGAACATGGTGAATATAAAATGAAACTATTAGATGCACCTATCATATGACTGGATGCTCCTAAGTCTATTATCTAGGAGTTGGATGTCCCATCTACATAATTAAATGCATATGCTAAACTATATAGTGTATCTGATTGGACAAAAAAAAAGAATCAAAATATCCATCCTGGTGGCTAGGCTACACTAGAGCAGAGGATGTGGTGTCAGAGGATGACTCATACTTTTCTATCATTCATCAGAGGATCTGATACTCCTTTACAGATAAGCTGTGTTGTACCCTTAGTCTTCTTAGAGAGATTGGCTTGGACAGATCCACGACCATGACTCCAGTCTCTAGTTCTTCCATGATGACCACCACTATCACCACGGCCTCGACTACCATATCCAGGTAGATTTGGGCGACCATGGAGATCCTAATAAAATGCCTTGTTGTGCCTAGGCCTCTTGCAATAAAAACACACCTTCTTATATAATTGTTGGAAATCGAGCAAGGTTAAAGCATGCATTTTTGAAATTTTTTCAAATAAAATTTATAGCAGAAGTAAAATTAATCTACTATTAATCTACACATGTTGTGATCAGATCAATAAAGCCTACTCAGGATCTAGATATGTTAATATATTATAGAAAATTTAAATGCGATCGATCAGTAAATCATATTCGCTGATCGACTTGTGTTTAGAACACAATACCTTTGCTTGGATAGATGATCTCTACGATCCAAATCTATAGAAGAAAACCTTGTTATCGTGCTATAGTCGCACACCCATCTAGCCTCTACAGTGAGTCCACAGGAGCTCCTGGTCTCGACTAGCTCCACCGAAGTGCTAGCTCCTCATCGAAGCCTTCAACGATCGATCTTTGTCAATCTGAACGATCTTCTTTTCAATCTTCTGAATGCTCTAGAAGATCAAATGATATACTTTGGAGGATGATGAGGTGGTGTATTAAATTTGGTGGTGATCGGACACTCACAGTGCTCAATCTCTCCATCCGAATCCTGAGTCCCAACTCTAGGGTTTTGCACACACCAAAAACCTTGATATCCATAACCACTCTCATGCCCACTCCTTTTAAATTTTCTTATGAAATAAATTTTCATGGGTATAAGGACTCTCCCTCTCCGAATACCCACTCTCAAAATATTTTTCAAATGAGCGACTAAAAAGATAAAAATTAGAAAGATGGTGTGAGAGTAATATGTAAGTGCGAGAGAACCTTTGTCTTGTATTTGACTTCTCCATGCATTGGACTTGCACCCCTCTCAATTTTTCTCTCTCTAAGAAATCTTCCCACACCCCTCTCAGATTCCTCTCATAAACCCATGCACACCCAGAGAAAAAAATAATTTAAAAATGGGCGACTCAAAGTGGAATGCATGTGGATTAGATAAGGAGGTTGAGCGGCTTCCACTTGAATTCAAAATTCAAATGAAAGCCTTATCCACATCCAGCACCCACTCTAGGATGATTGACGTGTAGAAGGACTCTCCTTCTGCATGCCCACACTCTGAGAATGCACAAAAATGTGCGAGAGAAGCCATATGGTGCATGGGAATGGATAAGCACTAGAGGGTCAGGAGGTTTCAACTTCTAACAAACCTAAATTGAATTCAAAATTTAATTCTATTTGAACCGGTCCAACACTTAGACCAGGTCAAATAGAGAAAGGAGAGGAGGTGCACAACTTCTTCTGTGTAAGAAAAACTCATGTAAAATCTAGATGGAGTGTGGGTCAAAGTGAGTGGCGCAGGAAGAAGTAAGGATTTGAAATTCAAATCATATTTGACTTGATCCAAATTAGTTTTAACCAAACTAATTTTTCAGACCCAATTAGATTAGGTCAAACTTAATAAAATTAGACTTGACCCAATTCAATAAATTTTTAATTAAATTAAAAATTAATTAGATTCAGATCCTGATCAAATCATGATCGAATCTCCCATAGCGATTAGGTCATGAGATGACCTAATCGGGTCAAACCCAATCAAATCAAATTTAATCGAACTTAATCAAATCCTCAACACTCAATCAAATTAAGCTAATCAACAATCTAATTATAAATTAATTCTTCAAAAATATCAAAGTCCCAGTGGGATCCATAAGGATAAAGTTTCAGTCCAGTGGGACTCTCGATCATAGAGTTCCAATCCAGTAGAACTCTTGGCCACAGAGTTTCAGACCATTAGAACTCTTGATCAGCCATCAGATCAAGTGGAAACTCCTATTATGTATAACTCCATAGGTTTGAATCCTAAGTCGGTAGCACAGAAATTAATTTTCTATACCAATCGATGTGACCATCTATCAATGATATCCGACGTTTGAATAAATCGAATTGTTGCAATGCAACATCAATGAACCTATGGTATATGGTTATCATATAATTCATCCCTTTGACTCAATGCTCAAAAGATGACCTAGGGTTTAACTATCAATTTTGAAAAATCATCTACAGTGTATTTTAAAATTTCAGCATCCATCGTATGAACCATCCCAATCGAGATTTTGTTAAATTGAAATATAATGATGCACTTGCTCTAACACTTGGAGGGATCAATCCCATCTTGACTTGCATACTGACTTCACAAGTACATGACTGCATCTAATAACCTTCCATCATTGAATTAAAAATTCAGATAGTCCGGCATTTAAGTGCAGTGAGTTGCTTGTAAGTCACTATGGTGATCTCAGGTCTAAGGGATACTTATACCCATATCCTTTGTGAGCAACTCTTGACATCAAAAAGCTCTGTAGTTGTATCACGTTCAGTAAAATATATCCTTATACTTCACCTGCATGCCATACCAGTATCTCCATACTTCTTAGTTAAGAGGATAACTAACAAATATGGCACGCAACGACCTATACTCGATAACGTTGTTGTCCTGAATAACAACGTATTATTTGATTGCAAATAGATTTAAAGACTAAATAATAAATCCTCCTTTGTCGAGTTTAAATAGTTTTAAGGACGTCATCACAGAAGAGTTTATTACAGAAAGATGCATAAAAATGATGAAAATATCAAAATAATAATTTTATTTATTATAATAATTTAAGTACATTTACAATCAGCTCAACCATTTATAACCTAGATGATTGACTTTAGGATACATTTTCCAACACCAACTGCTATAGCTACACAGTAAGAGTAGATCTTATAGGATTGTTGGATTCGGAGGTCACTCGCTGCCATATTTTCTTGCTCAAAATAGTAGAAAAGACTTAACCCAGACTAGACGACGTATCTCTGGCTGAATTCTAACATACTCAAATTCTGGATTTAAGCCAAATAGGAAGTCTTGAAGTTGTTCTTTCTCTAAGTACTTCTGGAACCCATCAACATCAATAGAGCATTATGCAATAAAAGTTTTATAATGATCTACTTTAGACCAGAGATGCTTCAACTCAATGGCATACTTCATGATAGATAAATCTTCTTGATGGAGCTAATGTAATTGAGAACATATCTTAAATGCTTGGACAGAATTCTACTTTTATGAGAATATCTGGGCCACCATCTTCCAGACCTTATATGTAGTCTCTAGTAGCTGCACACTCCTGACCACACTCTATGTCATGGTATTAAGAAATGCTAGAATAATAGAGTTCTCCATTCTCTATTGAGCCATATCTTGCTCACCATTAGTAAGCTTCCTCTTCATGCCATTGAGATATCATTCCAAGCCTTGCCCTTGAACAAGCAGATGAGTGCTCCTCTTCCATTATAGATATGTCGCTGGGCCATCAAGTTTTATAGCCATTTGAAAAGCATTTAGTAATCCACCGTCTTTTGATAAACCACTAGATTGAGTGGCTACTATAATAAGCCGACCTAGTAGACCTTCAAGGTCTTGCATAGTAATTGGGTTGGACATCTCCAAAAAAATTATGCACAATCTCACCAACATACCATCGATCAATCACTACATACTCTTCAACTACAAACTTTCAAGCATCCAACCATAATTTCTTTTTCTTTTTTTTTGAGAAAAAAAGTAACTATAAAAAGAAGGAAGGGGCTGACCTTTTTCTTTCTTGATCCCATGGTTCACGGGCGAATTCCATTAGCAAGGAAATAAATCAGCCAATAGATTGGTGTTTTTTGGAGCCGGAGGTTGCGGGGAGAAAAGGAGAGGGGACGGTGGTGAGGCGGGGCCATGAAGGGTGCGCGAGGGCGGGGGGGTGGGGGCAATCTCGTGGGGTGCAAGAGGCGCTCGGGATGGTGTCGGAGAGGGAAGGCAAGGAGGGTTTGGTGGCACCAGAGGAAGAGGAGGGGATGGGAGGAGGTGGGAGATTGGTATGGATGGTGGTGGTGGTGGTTGTGCGGCATGAATGGCGGTGGGCGATTGGAAAGTTGGTGAGAGGAGAATGAAAGGCTTAGTGTTTTGATGTTGATGGGTGGAAGGAAGGATTAAGCATGGGATCGGATAATGGGGAGGCAATGGAAAAAAGAATTCATGGATCAAAACTTAAGAGCTCTGATACCATGATGAATATAGAGAGAAAAAATTTTATTTTTTTATATTTAAAAGGATATACAAGGGGTCTATAAATACAGATATGTAGACCCAGATATGAAAAAAAAAAAAACAAAAATATACCAAAGAATGATGTCCTAAAATCCTTAATTAGATACATTTCTACTTAGGTCCAGTCTTCTAACATTACTTTTCATCCTAAAAGGTTTTTGATCTTGGATTAAAACTGAAAGTTTTTGATCTTGGATTAAAACTGAGTTGGTTAAAAGGTTGCATCTTTGCTATATGAGTTGCTGTTGGATTGAAGTAAGAAAATCTTAGAAACCATCAACGAGGATTGAGGGTTAGACCCAAGTGTGCGGAAAATACTCAGCAAACTATTTGATGAAGCATTTGAATTAGCTTTGGAGATGTTTGACGGCCCAATAAGTCATGACCCAAGATGAGTTACAAAAGAAATAACGGGAGACTGAAATATTCCAATTAAACAGGATAAGGTGACTTTTCTTTCGGACAAGGTTTTTCACCTGCAATATACGATAAAACAAAACATAATAATGTTGCAAATGACAACATTACAGGAAAGATTTGTTACTCCAGAATAACCCCAAATACGGCTTATTTAATGGATTTCATCTTGCTCTTTTATTTCGGATTGAGGAAAAAAGATTTGGATTTGAAGAAAAATGCTTGGGTTTTGAGAAATAAGCTTAGTTTGGAGATTTAGGTAGAAAAATATCCAAAATTGAGTGAGAATAAGTTAGGGATGGTTTAGTGAAATCGGATCTTACCGTAGACAGGTGATCTGTAATCATTTTTTTTGAACACCTTTACCGCCTCGCTCAATTCATCAAAATCAGAAGCCTCTAGCGAATTATTCCCTCTCCCCTCTCTCCCCTACGCTTCTCATTAACCGACACGGCTCACTTATTTTCCCATTCGCAGCGGCGATGTCTTCCACCATCAGAATGATAGGCAAGTCACTGCCTCTATCTCCCTTCCTCCTCTCCTCTCTCTCTCATTCTTTTCCTCGTTGTTTTATATTGATCTCACTAATTGCCACTATTTTCAAATCGATGGAGTGCAGACATTGCCGTTAACCTCACAGGTGAATTATCCATCACTTTCTCCCTTCTAGTTCATTTTTTCCATTCACCAAAGCTATAAATCACCAAAGATAACAAAATCTGAAAACTAGAGCTCAAAATTTTGCTGCAGATAATATGTTCAAGGGGATATACAATGGCAGGCAATGTCACGTGGCAGACATCCCGGCGGTGCTGGCCAGGGCGTGGAGCGCTGGCGTTGACCGCATCATCGTGAGCTCCCTCTCTCTCCTCTCAATAATACTGCTTCTGTCGTATTCGAGCTTATTAATCTCTTCTCTCTTTTTTTTTTTTAATTATAAAAAAATAATATAAAAGGTCACAGGGGGTTCGCTCGAGGAATCAAAGGAGGCCCTCGCGATCGCAGAAACTGATGGTTTGTTTGCTGTGGATTGAGCTGCATTTTAGCATATGAGTTGTTCGATTTAATGCCCCAGATAAGCTAATTCAGTTTACTGTTTTTGGTTCTCTGCTATTTCGTGCAGGACGGCTCTTTTGTACAGTTGGTGTGCATCCCACTAGATGCAAGGTGATTGGTCTCCTTTAGCTGGTCACTAGATGGTAATAGACTGTGATTTTTTAGCCAATACTAGATTGGGTCTGTAGTCCTACTGTTTTTCTTAGGAGTTTGAAGAGTGTGGTGATCCTGAGAAGCACTTTCAGGCGCTTGTGTTGTTGGCCAAGGAGGGAATTCAGAAAGGGAAGGTAGGCTCTGCCTTCGCAATTTAATGTAATTGTTATTCTATCATGCATTAGAACTATATGCTGTTGTTTTTGAGGACTGGGGAAACTCTGTTCCTTCTCAAGAAAACTGTATTGTAAAATTAACACAGGGAGATGCTTGCTGAGGCTTTCTACTGGCTTCTTGAAAAGTTGTGTGTATGTTCTTCCCTTCCAGAACATTTTGTTGTTATATAGGAAAGGCATTTGCTGAAAAATTGAGAGAAGTTGACAGACAAGTTATCTGCAGTTACGGATGTGATGAAATTGAGAGAATATAACATGGACTGTGACTAATTGAGCACCATGTTTTTTAGATGATGCAAGTAGATTACATAGCAAACGTCATATTGGAGGATATGAAGCTTGATGCTGCATATTGGGAGAAGGGCAGCTGTTGGCATTTGAATAAGTACATAAAACAAAGCCAGCTTTCACATCTATTTCTAAATGAAAGATCATATTTGCTTTCATTGCTATTTCTGGATTATGAATTAGGAGAATTTCTTTTCTTTCTTTTCTTTTTTTTTTCTTTTTTTAATATATGCATCACTGAGCATACTGTGTATTGGTCTGAACCCGTAAAATCCAATTTTGATGTAGGTGGTGGCAGTTGGCGAATGTGGATTGGATTATGACAGGCTTCAATTTTGCCCTTCCGAAACACAGAAGAAGTATGTTGAAAACTCATTGTATAATTTTATAAAATTCTCCTCTCTCTCTCTGCATGCATGCGTGCGTGTGTTTCCATATGCATGCATATGGAAATAGAGCAATTCTGGTATAGATACATTGTAACATCTTGACATTGATTTGGACCAGGTATCTAATATAACATATTTGTATGCTGAAAAATGATGCAAAATGTTGAATATAAATGCTTTAGATGCTTAGAGCACTTTTAAATTACAATGAACTAACAGGATAAACTGTCCTGAGGGAATGAACCTGACAAAGTTGGAGATGGCTAAAAATTAGTCATCAAGTGCTTAATGCAGTGTCGAGGTGGTGCAATCCAGGCTAATATTCTAGCAAGGATATGAAGCTTGCAGAAGTAATTAGTTATCATAGCCATGCACTTACGTGTCTTCTTTTGCATAATAGCTTATTGTTGATGTAGAAAGCTGCGGACGTTGGAAAGAGTTGGAGTTGAAGAAGACGAGGTCGCCGTCGGGACCTGCAAAATAAGTCCAAATCGGAGGTGGGGTGGCTCCGATAAGACTCTCCGACAGTCAAGTCAGCTCTCTGATCAATAGAAATGAAGCATTCAAGAGAAATTTTTATAGAGTTTTGAGAAGGCAAAGAGAGCTTAGAGAGAAAACGTATCTGGAGGGTCTCTTATATGGGCGGAGCTCGTAACAAATTGATGATGACAGCCGTAACTGCTTGTTAGTAGGCCATTCGGGGCCACGTGAAGTTTGTTATAAAGGATGGTGTTCGTTGTCGCGACTTATTAGTACGTTGGAGATTAATAGCTGTAGTTCAGTCAGGATTGTTGCGCTTATGAGTAAACTGTTTAGAGCTCTGTGCCCCAATAGTTTTGGAGAAGTTTGACCATTTTCGAGCTTGTCTGCAAGTTGGCGGATATTCGTTGAGTCGGGAGTTGAACTTGTGTAGACAACAAAGTCCTGCTGTTTAAGTCTGCTCAATCGATACTTAGAATGTAAAGTAGTTAGTTTAGCCACCAAAAGGAGGCCTTGACTAAAAGGAGTTCAATCGGAAGGAGTCCGCTCGGTGATTGGAAGGAGTCTGTTTGGTGGCCGGAAGGAGCTCGTCTGGATCAATAGTAATCAAGGGTTGGCTGGCAGCTGGGATAGGCGGGCACACTGAGAACGCTCTAGTGAGTCTTAACTGCTCCTTTAAAGTTCAGCTATCTTCAAGGTCGTCCGCAAGCAGATAAATATTTCGAGTGGAGGGTTGAAAGGACGGTGGATTCACTGATTTAGGACTGCGGTCAGGCTCTATAAGGTTGAAGCTGGCCTGCACACCTAAGATTCTTGGCATAGGAATGCCAAGATCTGCCACTTATAGCAAGGTATAGAAGTTCATCTGAGGAGAAGCTCTGCTAGTCCAGGACTCTTGACGTCAGGCCCAATTGTAATGGTGAGATTTGGCTTGACGGAGATTCGGTTGGAAAAGAGTTCGGCCAGTTTCGAGGTCGGCCAGGTTGGACTATATAGGGATCGAACACTTAGCTAAATACTTGGCTAACTGCTTAGGCAACTGTCTTCACTATTCAAGTTCGTTCGGATAAGGTTCGAGGTGCCCTTTGGGTTTTACAGTTATCTGAAAGATCTGATAATCAAAGCTAAGAAGATTGTCCGGCATGCACGGGTTGGAGGTCGGCCGTTCTAGAGTGAATTAGGGCTAGAATTCATACTGGTTAAAGTTCGGTTATGGTTGCCACCGTCAGACGGGATTGCTCCGAGGTTGGGCATCTTACTGAACTTCGGCAAGAGCGGATTTATCACCAACACTAGTCTCCCCACTCTTGAGTTCGAAGTTCGAAAGAAGAAAGTACAAATGCGAGTGCTGAAGTTCTTTTCTATCTTCCCACTTCTATGAGGTGGAGAATTTTGGCATTATCTGCGCTGGTGCTGATGCTTCTTCAATACGAGATGATCCAAAAAGACAAGATTTCGAAATTTCTGCCGAAGAGGTGCTCGAGGTACGGTGTCATTAAGGCCTTCCCAGCGCCTGGTTTCGCCACAATAAGTGGGACACGCATCCGATGGAGATTAGTCAGGGAGAACCTGCAATCATAACTGCCTCGGGCCTCCCTCGGGTATTTAAACTCTCTCCTCTCTTCCGACGCCTTATTCCATTCTCGAGTCTTTTTCTTGTCCTGGTCTCCACCTTCTTCTCGTCCGAGAGCTTCGACCTCTTTTGCAATTTCCTCCAACCATAAACGCTTCTCGTTTATTTTGCATCCCGTCGGTTGCCTTCTTGCCATCTCGAACCGCTCTAGGTTAGTGCCCAAACTTCCTCTCGATTATTTTGATGCTTTTTAATCTCTGACCTTTTGTTTTTTCTTAGAGGCTTCATTCCCTATTTTTTTTCCTAATTTTTGAAGTCTTTTTCTAAGTTTTAGTTTGATCCGTATGTCTTTTGTGGGGTCTTGGTCGATTGGTTCCGGGAGCCCGGTCTACTTAGACTTGATGGACTTAGGTCTTAAGGAGTCAGCCGATCCCGTAGAAGCACCTCGTCCCTTCTTTGTCCCCGGCACCATTCCTTGTTTACTTCGTTTCGAGGATTTTTCTTTGATAAGGATTCAATACGGGATACCCTCGGAGTACGAACTAGAGCTTTTCGGGCCAAGTGGTCGAGCTTGCTCTCCTTTCCTGGGTTGTTTTTGTTTGTACACCGAGGTTCTCCATGCCAGACTTCGACTTCCAATCCCATCTTTTGTTGTTGCCTTCTTTAGGTTCTTGAACATCTCCTTCGCCTCCATGGTGCCGAACTCATTTAGATTCATCATAGGATTTCTATTTCTATGCAACATAGCCAAGGTCCGACCTACGATTTCTTTATTCCGAAATTATTTCACTTTCAAACGCCATCCTACCGCCAAAGACTAGTGGTACATATCTTCCCAATTCGGCAAGAAGAGGTTGCTTAAGGGCACCTCCTCAGTTCATAACTGGAAGGAGAGATTCTTCTTCATCTCATGCCCCCTCCTAGAACTAGGGTTGCCCTCCTGGGAGAATTTGAGAGATTTGGTCCGTCGAGCCCCCGATCTAGAAAGGGAGGATCGAGATTCGGTTAATAAGCTTAGAGACTACTGAGCTCCTTTTATATCCAGTCTGCTGGACGATCAGACTTTGTTTAATTTCGGGCTTAGCCCCCTTGATTCGGCAGGTAGATTTTCATATTTTATTAATTTCACCTTGTGCTCTCTTCTGATCTTAATTTTTATCGTTGCGGAAATAACTTTGGAAGAGTGGAACTGCCTAACTCAAGGGATGAAGACCCTCAAAAGGAAGGGCAGTTGCGGAGGTGAGCCGTCGAAAAGGGCCAAGGTTGGGGAAACAAGCTCGGCCATGCCAACCCAAACCGTAACTGCCTCAAAAATCGCCACGGCCACACCGAGCCCGACCTTGCCTGGCGAAACTAACACCCTCGCACTCCCAGTGCAGGGGAGAGTAGCTGAGAAAAGAAGGCCGCCACCAGAAAGGTCAAGAGGAACGCCGAAAGATCTGATGGTGAGAGCTCCAGCCAGGAGCAAGGTTCCTTGGACGATTGGAAAGTCATCCACACCTTGATGGATGGGAGCATCCTTCCTCATATTGCAGAGAAAATGATCCAGAAGGACGACGAGGAATGATTCAAAGAATCCTTCGCGGCCTTCCTTGAGGTAACCGATCTCTTCTGAGTCTTGGTTGAGTGTTGGTGTACTTTGGAGCCGTAACTCATATTTTGTTGTCTGTAGTTGGGACATTATTTATATGCTCACTCGGAGGCGGCGAATCTCTACAAGGCCGAGGCTTCGAGGGCCATCCAAGAAGCCCAAGCGGAGATCAAGAAGGTCCAGGCCGAGGTTGAAAGCTTGAAGGAAGCTTCAAGATCTCATTTTGCCAAGGTTGAGCGCCTTCAAGAAGCACTGTGGAGGGAGAAGCAAGCATCGACGGGGCTGAAGACCGCCTTGGCACTGGAGGAGGATAAATGGAAAAAAGTTGAGGAGGTCGATGCAGAGGAGCGAGCTGTCGAAGTCTTCAAGTCCTCCAAAGCAATGGAGGATATCAAAATTGCCTTCGCCCAAGAGGCCTTTCTCGAAGGATTTGAGGTCTGCATAAAGAGGGTCGCCAGGAGGTTCTTGGACATGGATCTCAACTTTTTGATTGAGGAGCCTGGCGATGAAGCAGAACCTTCCCATGTTGGTGCTGCTTCTCCAGTCATCGGACTTGATGCCGAAACCTCTATTCTTGCCACCGCAGTTCTAGAGCCCATCCTTGAACCAAGAGTCATCGAGGATGCGCCGACCTCGCCCGCTACCCTGCCTCTCGAGGTTGAAAATCTTTGATAGTTATACTTTTTCTTCTTTTCCTTTCATGTACTCGAAACATTTTGGGCAATGAAGACAAGTTTTTCTTTATGTTTGATGTTGCGACATGTCTATTATTTAGAATCCCCCTAACGAAGGTAGTCATAATTCGCCACCACCTACCGAGGCCATACCATTGCCTCAAGGCCTCCCTCTGAAATCTATCGTTAGAGACTTGTAGAAGGAGGTTCACCGGACTAAAGAGAAGTCGAAGAAGGTAAGGGGCGAACTTTAGAAATTGAAGAAACATTATTCGGAAGCCATAATTGAGATCACCCGCCTTCGACAAGTCCATAAAAAGGATTCTATGGACTACATCAAAAACAAGCGCTTTTTAACCGAAGAATTGGAACGAGTGAAGAGGCTTGGTAGTGAGAAGGTTTGAACTTTAACTGCTAAAGTTGGTTCCTACGAGGTTGAACTTCGAAATTCGAAAGAGAAAATCGAGCAATTGGAGAGCGGTTCGGCCTAGGGTCAAAATCAGGCGGAGCTCGATTGGGATTGGTCGAAGAAGTTTTCCGACCTTCAGGTACTACTGAGCGATGCTGAGCAGTTTTACAATTTCCATCGGATTAGATCGAGGGTTATAAGAGAAAACTTAATAAGGCGAACTCCGAAGTTATACGGCTTTAAGAATGATTGGCGGACAATGCTCAGATTGGCCCAAGTGCACATTCAGATAAAATTGCCACTTTGAAGAACGCTCTTGGAAATTTCACCATAAAGTTTGAGGGTGCGGAGAAGGAACTTCGTGATTTAAAAGTTCAGATGGTTTACCAGAAAGGCTTAGTGAAAGATGCCGAAGCTGAGTCAACGGTCTTTAGGAAGAGGCTGAGAGAGATGGAGGAAGAGTGGCATAGGTGGGAGAGGATGCTGAGGGAGAGCCTGGCGGCGAGATAGAAACTTGAGGAGAGAATAGAGGGCTTGGAACTCTCCCTCGCAATGGCTGGGGTTGGTAGTCCGAAGTCCAATTCTATGTAGGATCTCGTTTTCTTTCCTTCTTTGTAACTGGTCGTAGTGATTCATGTAACAACCTTTATTTTTAATGAAATGAAGCTTCTTTCATTTGTTTGTTTGTGTTTCACCTTAGCTCGCCGCTTGCTAGTTTACTCTATTTTCTCGTTGTGTCTGATCTCGATGTCATTCCAAAATTGTAGCTCTTATTTTGTATTTTGGGTATGTCCTCCTGTTTAAGAATCGGAGATCTTCAATTCCCCGTAGGGTCTTTATCTACGTCAGGACGAGGTCCGCCTCCTGTTCCTGACGTGGTCAACTAATTTTCTTGTTGGGATGAAGTTCACCTCCTGCTCTTATCAAGGTTGTCGGGACACAAAAAGGCCATTGAGGAGGCCTCTTCCCAACGTCACCGATTTAAGAACTGGAAGTCTTCACCTTCGTTAAGATGAGGTTAACCTCCTGTTTAAGAACCCGAGGCCTTCACTCCCCGTGGGGTCTTCATCCACATCAGGATGAGGTCCATCTGTTCCTGATGTGGTTGGCTATTTTTCTTATTAGGATCAGGTCTTCCTCCTACTCCTAACGAGGTTGCCGGGACACAGAAGAACTGTTGAGAGGGCCTCTTCCCAACGTCACCGGTTTAAGAATTGGAGGTCTTCACCCTCATTAAGATGAGATTAACATCTTGTTTAAGAACCGGAGGCTTTTACTTTCCTATGGGGTCTTCATCCACATCAGGACGAGATCTATCTCCTGTTCCTGATGTGGCTGGCTATTTTTCTTGTTAGGACGAGATCCTCCTCCTGCTTCTAACAAGATTACTGGAGCATAGAAGGGCCGTTGAGAGGGCCTCTTCCCAACATCACCGGTTTAAGAATCGGAGGTCTTCACCCTCGTTAAAACGAGGTTAACCTTCTGCTTAAGAACCGGAGGCCTTCACTTCCTCGTGGGGTCTTCATCCACATCAGGACGAGGTCCACCTCCTGCTCTTATCAAGATTGCCAGGGCATAAAAGGGCCGTTGAGGGGGCCTCTCCTCAATGTCACCAGTTTAAGAACCAGAGATCTTCACCCTCATTAAGATGAGGTTAACCTCCTGTTTAAGAACCAGAAGCCTTCACTTTTCCGTGGGGTCTTCATCCACATCAGGACGAGGTCTACCTTTTATTTCTGATGTGATTGGCTATTTTTCTTGTTAGGATGAGGTTCTTTTGCTCCTACAAGATTGCTGGGACATAGAAGGGCCGTTGAGAGGGCCTCTCCCCAACATCACCGATTTAAGAATTGGAGGTTTTCACCCTCGTTAAGACGAGGTTAACCTACTGTTTAAGAACCGGAGGCCTTCACTTCTCCGTGGAGTCTTCATCCACATCAGGACGAGGTCCACCTCCTGTTCCTGATGTGGCTGGCTATTTTTCTTGTTAGGACGAGATCCTTCTGCTTCTAACAAGATTGCCGGGACACAGAAGGACCGTTGAGAGGGCCTTTTTCCAATGTCACAAGTTTAAGAATCGAAGGTCTTCATCCTCGTTAACATGAGGTTAACCTCCTGTTTAAGAACCGGAGGCCTTCACTTTTCCGTGGGGTCTTCATTCACATTAGGACAAAGTTCATCTCCTGTTCCTAATATGGTTGGCTATTTTTTTTGTTAGGATGAGATCCTCCTGCTCCTAACAAGGTTGCCGGGACACAGAAGGGCCGTTGAGAGGATCTCTTCCCAACGTCACCGGTATAAGAACTGGAGGTCTTCACCCTCGTTAAGACGAGGTTAACCTTCTATTTAAGAACTGGAGGCCTTCACTTTCCTATCGGATTTTCATTCACATCAGGACGAGGTCCATCTCCTGTTCCTGACGTGGCTGGTTATTTTTCTTGTTAGGGTGAGGTCCTTCTGCTCCTAACAAGGTTGCCGGAGCACAGAAGGGCCGTTGAGAAGCCTCTCCCCAACGTCATCGATTTAGGAACTAGAGATCTTTATCCTCGTTAAGACAAGGTTAACCTCATGTTTAAGAATCGGAGGCCTTCACTTTGGTTAAGAATGAAATTTGGTTGAATAGTTTCCTACTATTGCACAGTTCGGCACCAAAAAGATAGAATGTTAAAAATTAGAGAATTTTATTGAGTATGGGTTCATCGATAGTACATCCATAAGTTTTCCAAATTTTATGGCCGTGGGAGTGCTGCCCCTTCAAGCTCCTCTAGGTAGTAAGTTCCAGGTCGGAAGACTTCTATGACCTCATAAGGGCCTTCCCAATTCGGAGTGAGTTTCCCTTGATTCTGAGGTTGTGAGACGTTTGCTCACCGAAGTACCAGATCTCTCAACTTGAATGCTTTGCTTCTAACCTTGGAATTATAATAGCGGGCTACTTTCTGCCTGTAAGCCGCCATTTTGATCTGGGCCTTCTCTCGTTTTTCTTCCAACAAGTTGAGGTTAGCTTTGAGACCTGGAGAATTTCTCTGTTCATTAAATGCTTCGACCCGTGCTGAGAGAAGTTTAAGTTCTATTGGGATAGCCGCCTCCATTCCAAAGGTCAGAGCAAAAAGGATTTTCTTAGTTGGCAACCCTTGAGTGGTTCTATAGGCCCAAAGTATATGATAGAGTTCGTCCACCCACATTCTTTTCGCTTTTTCAAGTCTCGCCTTTATCCCCTGTAACAAGGTCTTGTTGGTCACCTTGGCCTCACCATTCGCTTATGGATGAGCCACTGAAGTGAAGTGATGGGAGACATTCAAATCTTGCAAATTGGCGCCCATTATCAGTAAATAAAGTCCGAGGTAGTCCAATTCTACAAATTATTGACTTTCAGACGAAGTCCTGTACTTTTACTTTAGTAATTTTGGCCAAACGTTCGGCCTCAACCCATTTGGTAAAATAATCTATGGCCATCAAGAGAAATTTCCGCTGTTCGGATGCCATGGAAAAGAGTCCGAGTATGTCCATCCTCCATTGTGCAAATGACCATGGAATGCTCAAAGGTGTAAGCTGAGAGGTTGGTTGTTTCTAAATGTTGGTATTTATTTGACACCGATCATATTTTCTCACATATTCAACTACATCCTGATGCATAGTCGGTCAATAGTAGCCTTGCCGAAGTAGTTTGTGAGACAAAGCTCTGACTCCCAAATGATTTTCATAAATTCCTTCATGAACCTCCCACAATGCATAGTTAGCTTCAGAAGCCAGAGACATTACAGGAGTGGCAGAGAGTACGACCTTTTATATAGTTTATTCTCATATAGAATATATCGGAAGGCTTAATTTCTCAATTTTCGAGCTTTTTTTGGGTCTCGAGGGAGGACATTGTCTTTGAGATAAGCAAAGAATGGATCGATCCAACTAGACTCTTGGTCGATTTGCATTACAGTTTGGGGTTCCTTCAAGCTCGGACATTTCAGAACTTCAAAGTAGACTTCTTTGGGCAATTCATTTGGTGCCAGTGTGGCTAACTTGAAAAGAAGGTTGACCTTAGCATTTTCTATTCTCAGGATCTACTGGATATCAAAACTGCTGAAGGCCCAAGTTAGACTCCTTTCCTTTTCCAGATACTTCTTCATGCTTTTCTCCCGAGCTTCATAGCTGCCACCAACTTGTCTTACTACCAATTGAGAGTCACTGTAAACTTTCAGTTGATCTGCCTCCAATTCCTTGGCTATCCTTAATCCCGCAATTCGGACTTCATATTCTGCCCGATTATTTGTTGCGGGAAATTCGAAGTGTAATGCATATTCAGCAACAATTTCTTCTGGATTGACTAGAATCAAACCTGTGCCTATCTCGGAAGCATTGGAGGAACCATCTGCGTATGGGCCCAAAAGCCTTCAGGAAGGTTTGATCTTTCTCCAAGGGAGTTCGACCGTAGCCACGGGACATTGATCTCATGCTGTTTAAGTTTGGCTTCATCCGGAATAGTGCACTCTACTATAAAATCGGCTAATATTTGGGCTTTGATAGACGATCGAGATTGAAAATTGATGTCAAACTCTATCAGCTCAATTGCCCACTTTGCTATTCTTCTAGAGGCATCTGTCCGATGAAGAGCTGCCTTGATGGGTTGATTAGTGAGAAGTGTTATAGTGTGCCCCTGAAAATATGGTCGGAGTCTTCGGGCTGCAATCAACAAGGCATAAGTTAGTTTTTCTAACTTGGCATGCCTAATTTCAGCATCTCTCAAAATTCGGCTCATGTAGTAGGTCGGTCTTTGCACTTTCGCCTCTTTTTTGACTAGGACCACTGCAAGGGCCGCAGGAGAGACTGCCAAATACAAAAATAATTCTTCTCTAGGTTCAGGCTTGGCTAATAGAGGAGGTGAGCCGAGGTAGTTTTTTAATTCCTCTAACGCTTGTTGGCTTTCAGGAATCCAGCAGAAGTTCTTTGGCCATTTGAGGATCTGGAAAAGGGCATACACCGCTCGACCGATCTTGAAACGAAGTGATTCAGAGCTGCCATCTTTTCTGTTAGGCGTTGGACTTCTTTTATTGTCTTTAGTGCAGTCATTTTTTGGATGGCTCGGATTTTCTTTGGGTTTGTTTTGATTCCACGCTGTGACACTATGAACCTCAAAAATTTCTCCGAAGTTACTCCGAAGGCACACTTGGTCGGGTTTAGTTTCATGTTATACTTCCGGAGCTCACTGAAGGTCTCTTCAAGGTCGGCAATATATGTTGTGGAAGATCAGCTCTTAACAAGCATGTCATCCACATAAACCTCCATGTTGCGGTCGATCTACTCCTTGAAGATCTTGTTCACCAGGCGTTGGTAGGTCGCACCTACGTTTTTGAGTCCGAAGGGCATAACCCTGTAACAATAAAGACCACGTTCAGTAATAAAAGTAGTTTTCTCCTCGGTGCCATCCGGATTTGATTATAACCGGAGAAAGCATCCATGAAAGTGAGGAGCTCGTGGCCCGAGGTGGCATCCACCAGTTGATCAATCATGAGGAGGGGATAACTGTCCTTTGGGCAGGCCTTGTTCAACTTTTTGAAATCTATGTACATCCGCTACTTGCCGTTCACCTTCACGAGGTCCACATTGGAGACCCAATTTGGGTAGGATACTTTTTGGATGAACCCAGCCTAGAGAAGTTTGTCAACCTCTTCCGTGATTGCTCTATCGCTCTGGTGCATAGCTGCACAACTTCTCCTTTACGGGCTAGTGCTTGGGATCAATAGCCAGACGGTGCTCCATGACTTCAGCATCTACTTCGAGCATATCTATAGGAGCCCAAGCAAAAACATCTGCATTTCTTTGGAGGAAGGCGACGAGTTGCTTTCGGATCTCCTTTCAGGTTGGAGTCGATTTGCACAGTGTGATCTCCATTTCCATCGTTCAAAGGAATTGCAATAAGCTCTTTTATAGGTTCCTCCCGTTCCTCAGTTAGATCATTGTAGACGTCAAGCCCATCTACGGGATAAGGATCTAGTTGCCCACCTCCTTGTAAGGCAATTGTGTAGTAGTATCTTGCTAAAGCTTGATCTTTTCGAACTTCACTGATCCCATAATTTGTTGGGAACTTCATTTTCAAATAATATGTTGATACCATGACCCGTAGTGCATTCAAACCAGGTCAACCTAGGATTGCATTGTAGGCGGAAGGAGCTCTTACCACTAGAAAATCAACCTATGCCTTGGATTGCCTGGGATATCGCCCTGCCACTACAGTTAGTGTTATTATCCCTTCCACTGGCACAGCATCGCCAGTGAAGCCCACCAACGGGGAGTTCATTGGTCTTAAGCGACTACTAGGTATGGACATCTTTAAGAAAGCATCGTAAAACAAAACATCTGCAGAGCTTCCATTATCAATTAGAACACGACGTACATTATAGTCAGCAATATTTAAAGTAACTACAACCGCGTTATTATGCGGGAATTGAACCTCTTGAACATCTTCAGTAAAAGCAATGGGTTCTTCCATCCTCAGCCCCTTTGTTGGCTTTGCCGATCCATTGGCTTCCCTCCTCCAAAGTCCTCCAGCAATTGTATTGATGATCCCAAGTGGTGGCAGATATTCCTGCTGCTCTTCCCTCCTAGGTGGTTTTGACTATGGCAGCGCCTTTAGTCGATCTTCTCTTCCTTCAGGCCGATGTCGCAAAAATCGACCAAGCCGGCCTCGCTTAATGAGCTTCTCGATCTCGTCTTAGAGTTGGATGTATTCTTCAGTATTGTGATTGTGGTCACGATGGTAGAGGCAGTGCTTATTGGGGTTGTGCTTGGCAGGGTGGGACTGCATCTTTTCTGGCCTTGGCAATTGCTCTTTAATTTTCATTAGTACTGGTGTCTTTGAAGCATTCAAGGGAGCATAGTTGTAGAATTTTCAAGAAGGGGAGTTCCATCGTGCCCTCTGATCCAGGCTCTTTCGTTTACGAGTTTGAGGTGGAGTTTGAGCTCGTTGGCGCTTAGGAGGAGTTTTGGAGTGTGGTCGAGCTTTACTCGACTTCTTAGCAATTGCCGGCTTGCTGGATTTGCCCGCCTGCCGCTCTTTTGTGGCCTCATCATCTTTTATTTGAAAAGCCTCCTCTGCCCGGGTATAACTCTTAGCCTGGGTCAACATATCAGTAAAATTCTTGGGGTACTTCCTCTCTAAGGAGGACAGGAAATCATTCTTTTGAAGATCGCCCTTCAATGCGACTATGGCTATGGATTGGTCCAAGTTCCGGACCTCCAGTGCAGCAGCATTGAAGCGGTTGACCTAAGCTCGGATGGAATCTCTTTCATTCTGCTTGATGTTGATGAGGGAGTCCGAACCTCGCCTTGGACGTCGGCTGCTTATGAAGTGAGCCACAAACTGATGACTCATTTGATCAAAGGAGTAGATCGTACCCAGCTTAAGGCTCGAGTACCAATTTCTTGCTGCTTCCTTCAGAGTTGAGGGGAAAGCTCGGCACAGAATAGCGTCTGATGCGTCGTGGAGTAGCATCATGGTCCGGAAGGCCTCAAGATGGTCGACCGGATTGAGGTCCTATCGTAACTCTCGAATTGAGGGAGTTTAAAGTTCGGCGGGATGGGCTCTTGCATGATTTGAAGAGAGAATAGGGGTCGGTGCAGATATCATCGATGTGGTCAGGGGCAGCATGACGGAGCTCCTCAATCTACCGATTCATTTCTCGAAGCTTCTAATCGAGAAGATCTTTCCGATCATGAATCTTAAGGGTCCTTTGGTCGAATGATGGCAGGGATCTTCTGAGGGTGGTCTTAGTCAGAATAGGGGCTCGCCGCTCTCTGCTTCCCCTTTCCAGGGGTTATCGGCTGGCTTCCCCAGGTGGGGCCGCCCTGCATCGGGTCCCAGTACTCTGACGAGGGTTTTTTTAGCTGGATAGGTGCCGGAGGCTGCTGCATGGTCTGCACCGCTTCAGTGAGGCTCTTAACCTGCTGGATCAGTAGGTTGAACTGCTCTATGTCCACCGTAGCCATCGGTGGTGGAGCTTGAGGTGCTGGAGATGCGGTTGGAGTAGATAGATCTGGCTGGGATCTCGCTGCGGAGGCGGTGGATCTTCGGGTTGAGGCTCTTTTGGGCGGCATTTTGTCGGGTAGATCGAAGGAGAAGAACTAGAGAAGAGATGGAAGTCAACTGAATGCTCCTTTTAGAACAAGGGCTCAAAGTGGTCCCTTCCTCTAGCGCCAATCCTGTTGATGCAGAAACTGTGGACGTTGGAAAGAGTTAGAGTTGAAGAAGATGAGGTCACCATCGGGACCTGCAAAATAAGTCCAAATCGGAGGTGGGGGTGGCTTCGGTAGGACCCTCCGACGGTCAAGTCAGCTCTCTGATCAACACAAATGGAGCATTTAGGAGAAATTTTTATAGAGTTTTGAGAAGGCAAAGAGGCTTAGAGAGAACGTATCTGGGTTCCTTATATAGGTGGAGCTCGTAACAAATTGATGGTGACAACTGTACTGCCTGTTAGTGGGCCGTTTGGGACCACGTAAAGTTTGTTACAAGGGGTGGTGTTCGTTGTCGCGACTTGCCAGTCCGTTGGAGATTAATAGCTGTAGTTCAGTCAGGACTGTTGTGCCCGTGAGCAAACTGTTTAGAGCTCTGCACCCCAGCAGTTCTGGAGAGGTTTGGCCATTTCCGAGGTTGTCCGTAGGTTGGCGGATATCCACTGAGTCGGGAGTTGAACTTATGTAGACGATGAGGTTCTTCTGCTGTTTAAGTCTGCTCAATCGATGCTCAAAATGTAAGGTAGTTAGTTCAGCCATCAAAAGGTGACCTCGACTGAAAGGAGTTCAACTGGAAGGAGTTCGCTCGGTGACTAGAAGGAGTCTGTTTGGTGGCCGGAAGGAGCTCGTCTGGATCAATGGTAATCAAGGGTTGGCTGGCAGACGGGATAGGCAGGCACACTGAGAATGCTCCAGTGAGTCTTAACTGCTCCTTTGAAGTTCAGCTATCTTCAAGATCGTCCGCAAGTGGATAATTGTTCCGGGTGGAGGGTTGAAAGAGCGGTGGATTCACCGATTTATGATTGTGGCTAGGCTCTGTAGGGTTGAAGTTTGGATTTACTTTGGCTTGCACACCCAAGGTTCTTGGCGTAGGAATGCTAAGATCTGCCACTTACAGCAAGGTGTAGAAGTTCGTCTGAGGAGAAGCTTTGCCGGTCCAGGATTCCTGACGTCAGACCCAATTATAATGGTGAGATTTGGCTTGATGGAGATCCGATTGAAATGGAGTTGGGCCAGCTTCGAGGTCGGCCGGGCTGGACTATGCAGGGATCGAACATTTAGCCAAATACTTAGCTATCTGCTTAGGCATCTGTCTTCACTGTTCAAGTTTGTCCGGATAAGGTCCAAGGTGCCCTTCGGGTTTTGCAGTTATCTGAAAGATCGTTTGGCATGCACGGGTTGGAGGTCGGCCATCCCAGAGTGAATTAGGGCCAGAATTCATATTGGTTGAAGTTCGGTTATGGTTGCCACCGTCAGACGGGATCGCCCCGAGGTTGGTCATCTTGTTGAACTTCGGCAGGAGCGGATGTATCAGCAACACTTGTAAATGTGGTTTCAACCATGATCAAGAGCTTTTCCATGGTTTCAGCTATGCTGGACTGTGCTGTCGAACTTTTAATACACCAAAGCATGATCGCCTGTAAGAGCACATATTCTGAGATTTAAAGGTGTCTAGCATGCCTTCACACATGGATGCATGCCTTAATGTGCACACACACACACACATGCACACTCACTCATTGTCATACGCCCATCAATGATGCAAGCATCCATGTTATGCATGCTAACTTTAACTGTATGCTAGTATTATTAATGTGCAATGTTTTTCATCAGGTACTTTGTAAAGCAATTTGAATTGGCAGAAGCTGTGAAACTGCCCATGTTTCTGCACATGCGTGCTGCTGCTGAGGACTTTTGTAACATTTTAGCTCGAAATAAGCACAGGTAATCATGGAGGTTGCAAAACCAAGTGGTTTTGGTTTTGTAATACTCCAACTTCTTCCAGTTCTATTAATTTTATTAACATCATATGAATTTTGAAATCCAAATAGGGTGACTAGGCTACATCATAGATGAGCTTCTCCTGTACACATGAGCATGGTTTGTTGACAAGCTTGACCTGTAAAATAATGACTAAGCCAGGTCTTGGAGAAGCTTTACCAAATCATTTTAGGTTTGGTAACATCCCAACTTTTTCCAGTTCTGTGTAGTTTAGGAACACCATATTAATTTCAAATCCAGATAAGTGATGGTGCCAAGTCGTAGACAAGCCTTACTTATAATATTAACGTGACCTGGTTTGCCATAATTTGAAACTCATTGATTGAGAACCTGAAGGTTAGATTTGGTGAGGAAACTCCCATTTTATTGAATGGCATAATTAGCAGGTTGTTTTTTAAACCCTTTTTTTTAAAGAAATTAGGGAGGTGGGTAATACCATTTAAACCCCCTTTGCCTTTAACTGAGTGATACAACCAGGCAGCAGATATTGTGGAAGCAGTATAACATTTATAGAATGAAACGAGGATCATACTATCACCAGAATAGTATCTAAAGATTACAAAGCAAATATAGGAAAAACTGCTTTCTCAAACTTATAGAGACGTCACCGAGATCAAGATACCCTGGTATATAAACCAGCACCAAAAGTAGCAGTAACAGTTACAGGACACTAAATCAGATTGCCTTTGCAGTGCCTTTGTGGATGTACACAAAAAAGCAAACAACAGAAATAAATTCTTCTCATGCAGATTGTTTTTCCCTTTACCTTCACTTATATGTTCTTACTCTTTATCTTGTAAATAACCACTATTTATATTTTTTGTGGAAGATGAAATTTCATCAAGCTAATTGAAAGTCCATTAGTTTTAGTTGAAGTAAAATTGATCTTTACTGCTTTTTCCTATAACTAATGGGAGTTGTAGGACTCTCATGTCTCATCTATTAATTAGTTTTTATCCAGGTAAAATAGGTGCATGTCTGCAGACTGTCTTTTTGTGCATGTACGTTTGTATGCACAAGCCATATCACTATGCAATGCTTTGAAAAATTATTTTTTGTTTATTCAACAGGTTCAGTGCTGGGGTTTCTCATTCATTTACTGGTAGTGCAGAAGATCGGGACAAACTTCTGTCATTTGATAATCTTTTTATAGGTGATCATTTTAAGCTCTATATCTGTGTTTTACATATTAGAACGGCTTTCAGTTTTATCACACTGTTAAATAGTTATGGAATTTATCCAGTAGAGACCATCTTGGAAGGCCTTGTTTTACATAATGGCAATTTGACTGTGTTGCATTTTCTTTTTCCTTCAATTGGAAGAGTTTCCTTCAATTCTGACACCATTATTGAGTTTCTAATATGCTCATTCAGTCACTGAATTGTGATTGAAAAATTGTCCTTTTCACTTGTTTTCCTTATTATACTCCCTCTGAAGTTGCGAACTGCATGTGGTCTTTGTCTTGGTCAATTAAATGAATTAGGAAGAATGCAACTGAAAGCAGTCCAAATCAGAAAGGTTTTGTAAGCAACAAAACGTAGTCCAAGTCAGAAAAATTTTGTAAGTTCCCACTTCTTTTACTGAATAGGTGTTAATGGGTGCTCTTTGAAGACAACCGATAATCTTGATGTTCTGAGAGGCATTCCAATTGAGAGGATGATGATAGAGACAGACTCACCATACTGTGGAATCAAGAATACTCATGCTGGCATCAAATTCGTAAAATCAGTTTGGCCTTCTAAGAAAAAAGAGAAGTATGAGCCTGACTCAACTGTTAAAGATCGTAATGAGCCTTGTTTAGTTAGGTAAGTAAAAATTATTTTGATATTTGCTTTATTAGCTTTTAATGTTCTAACTGTTTCTCATTTGTTCATCTATTTCCAGTGGTCAGAAGTCTGCAGTGTAATTGGTTACTTAGACTGTCATTACGTGACATTAACAACTAATGAATACATTGCAGTTAATATGTTAAGAATTTATCTATGTATATTTGTTACTTTGATTCATTGACATGAACTCGTTATTCCCAAATATAGGAATTTGGTGGAGTTAATGACTTTTTATTATTCCTTATTCTTTAGCCACAGTTGTAATGATAAAGGAGAATTATATTTGTTAGGTGAAGAACAAATAGCATTAAAGGAAGCATCATATCTGAATTTAGTGATGTAATCTCTTTGGCATCTAACTTTTACATCAAAATCCTTTCTTTGTTGTTATATGTTAGTATCTCCATCTTTCTACAGGGAGATACGTATGATTCTACCATTGATGATTCCCAAGTTATATAATGCCTTCAGTGGCTTTAGCCTTTAGCAACAATGCTAAATGGATCGCCTTGTAGCCATGAACTGATATTTCTGGTTTTTGTTGCTTGGTTTGCCTGATATGCTGCTTTAGCATAACTTTCCAAATTTTGAAGCAAATACTTGATGTTAATTAAGAGGCAATTTGACCAAAGTTCTGGGTTACACACAAGATCATCCAAGAAAATATAAAGATGGATAGAGAAAATGCTTAGTGGCCCTTTTACTGCTTTCTATGTAATGTGGAAGCAGCACATACTATGCCAGCTCATTGGTTCTCACTTGACAACTTGGTTACACAAAATTACTAGTAAAGATTTTATGTGTCGTAATTAAATGAATTTGATGACACCAGTCATCAAGTTGTTTTCATTGTCAATTAATATAAAATTAAGTAGGATGATAAAATTCTGAAATTTTTAATCCTCATATTTGAAAGAGGATCCGAATGATCTTCCTGTTGTTTTAGATGGCTGCTCTGATACCAATCTGTTAGGTACTATCCTTGCTACTTGATTGCGGAAACAGCAACAAGGATCCGAGGAAATAGATGGCCGTCCTATCAAACCCTAGAAAACCTAGGGCGAGGAGAAGAGAGGGAGAATGAGAGAGGAAGAGAGAATTTTCAGGGAGAAAAGGGCTTGTATTTCATTTGTGTTAATTTACAAACTCAATACAGAGTATATATACCTGGTCAAATTGACCTAACCAAAAAAACTCCCCTAGTTAAGCTAATGTGATGCACTTTCCGAGCCCATGTATATCCATGTCTCACATGCACACAGTCATTGGACTAATCCCTAGTTCAATCCATAGGTTAGCCTCTTAGGACCTCACAAACCAAGGCCCTAAGTCCCTAGGATTAAATCCAATCCCAGGCCAGAACAGAGCCCACGTACTGTTTTGTTCTCCGCTCGAGCCAGCTCGGTCAGCAGTCGGGTTGGCTCGACTGTGATGTCTCCTGTGAGCCTGAATCACTGCTCTTTGCTTTGCTGCTCGAGTCGGCTCTCTCAGGATTCGGACTGGCTCGACTGAAGTATTGACAGAAGCTCTTTGATGGTTGGTTCCATTCGCTCCTTGCTCTCTCTTTCCACCTACTTTCAAGGCTTGAGAGCACCATACCTAAGCTCACAATCTCCATCTTAGTGCTCCCAAGTCCTTGTGAACTCAGCTTTATCCATCAGCCCCATTAGTACCATACAATTATGAAAACTATTCTGTGAAAGTATCTTTGTAAGCACATCAGTTGGATTTTCTTTGGTGTAAACCTTCACCAGCTCCACTTCACCATCCTCTACTAGCTCTCTAATTCGATGGTATCTAATATTAATGTGCTTGGTCCTCGCATGATACACAGAGTTCTGTACGACCAACAAAGCACTCTGTCTATTACAATGCATCCTGACTGCATTTTGTGGGAATCCCATCTCTAGTGCCAAGCCCTTCAGTTATAGAGCTTTCTTCGCTGCCTCCGTGATACCAATGTACTCTATTTCGATAGTAGATAAGGCCGTAATCGACTGCAAGCATGATCTCCATGAGACTGGACCTACATACAGGTTGAATACAAAACCTGTCTTGAACACCGAGCGTCCACATCTCTACCAAAATCTGCATCGACAAATCCCTCTATTAGTCCTCGAGCCTCCTTGGATATGTTAGGATGTTCCTCAGCACCTTCTCGCTGACTATGGTAGATGCCAATCCCAACTGAACCTGCCAAATATCTGAAGATACCCTTCAGTGCTCTCTAGTGCTCCTTATCAGGTTGAGCCATAAACCTACTCTCCTAACTCACTGCATAGGCTAAGTCTGGCATGCAACATACCATAGAGTACATAATGCTTTCCATACCAGAAGCATATGGAATCTTTTCCATCTTCTAAACCTCTATCTCAGTCTGTGGTGACATGGTCTTAGAGAGTCTAATATGCTCAGCAAGTGGTAGCTCTGCCGGGTTTGGCCTCCTTCATTTTAAATCTCTCTATGACCTTCTTGATATATCCTCCCTGAGATAGATGTGGCAGTCTTTTGGTTCTGTCTCTAATAATTTCCATACCTAGGATCTTCTTTGTAGGCTCCAAGTTCTTCATCTCAAACTCCTGAGATAAAGCTCCTTTCAACTCCTGCACAAGCTCCTTACTCTTGCATGCGACCAGCATGCCATCTACATACTAAAGGAAAAATACTGTTTTCCACTGCAGGATCGTGCAGATCTAATCAGATTTGAGGGAGATTTTTCTAAAAATTCCTAAACGATCCGATCAGATCTAAGAGTTCTCAGATCTAATCACGATGATCTAATATTAAAAATTAAAAAATTAAAATTAAATCAGATTTAATTTAAAGTATCTGATTGGGTAATCTAATTATCCTGCAATGATCCTATTGATTCCTGAGGTTCTGAAAGGAGCCACGCACGCGCCTGGCCTTTATCCGTATATACTCGGGCAGGATCTGAACGTCTTTGCTTCACGAACCTTTCCTCCAAAAATTAGATCTGGATCTGATCCGAAGAACCTTCAAAACTATTTCTAAAGGCAGCCCGTCCGTCACACGAACACCGTCGCGTAGATCCTGAATATTGTGCCAAAAACCTTGGACCTTCTCAGATTTGTGCCTAACTTTTTAGACTTGTAGAAGAGAAGAAGAGAGAGGATAGAGGGGGCGTGGGATATTAGGGATGGCAGACTTTGGGCGTGAAAAATTATTTCTTACGTTGAATGCACTTTGACGTGAGAAAGGCTTTTATGTCCAACGCCTACTTAGAGTCCCTTTTGACCAAAATAACTCATTTATTTTATCATTAGGACTCTAGGACTTATTCTCCATGAAAAACTATTAGATCTCATCTATTTTTTTCGCCAAAAATGATTCAAAAAGGTGTCGGCATGAGTAGATAAGGAAGAGTCCACTACACCTAGGACTCTTCTCTTAAGAGTTTGATCCAAATCAAACTCTATCATAACTCAGTCTAGACACCTCCAAAAATCACGAAATTTGGTACACCCAATGCATAACTCATGCTCTATCACATATCCAAAAATCAGTCAAAATGATTTCTAGAGAATTTTCTAGAAGCATCTGATTAGGTGACCCTCAATTCTCTTAAACAGGTCAACTTTTGACCCTAGTCCAATTTGACTATGAATAGATTTAATTTCTATAATTAATCTGACCTGGACTTGCTCCAGTCAGATGAAAAATAAATCCATTCAAAATAAAAGAATGAGTCAAATCAAATTTGACTTGGTTGCGACGAATCAAAAAGATTTCAGAAGGAGAAAGTCTGGCTCAATCATGTGCTAGCACGATTACCTTGAACCTGATTGGATCTAATCTAAATCAATCAAACTGGCTTAGCTCAATTGATGACATCCAGATCCAAATCCTTGTTTGTGTGATCCAGTTAGGTTCAATTCTGTATGGTAATGAGACACGTCGCGATCTTCATCATCGACATCATTGAAATACCTTTCGATGGATCAGAACTTTTTTGATTTATACAATTAGAATGATTGATCACTAAAATCATCCTAATTGCTCCCAAAATTCATCAGTGATACCTAGCAGTATATGGTGGCAATCCATCAGAACTGAAAGTGAATCTTTCGATACAGTTACCTGTGTGATTGGGTTCTATCTTGAGCTCCGACAGGATTAGGGTTAAGGTGAACTCGTCAAACCTAATGTCCGTCATATGAATTAATCATTCGATTCAAGTCCAATGTAAAACCCTAATAGAAACTCTTTCTATCATCTTCACTTTGCCATGGCCATGGGCTTATGAACTCAATCTCATGATTATCATAGGGCTACTCATCTACCGAGGTAGATAGATCTCCTATTGGTGTAATCCAATTCCTACAATGAACATGCTATAGCCAACATACACCTCAGGATTCCGAATGGCTAGGAGACCGAGTTATGGTGTAGTCAAATTATAACACCCTCAAGGTGAACTGCCGATGCACCTCAGGTCAAAGAACCAGACACACCACTGCAGCATCAAGTCAGTCATCGACGAGAAGATAGACTTATGACTACTCGAGGTGGTCACGCTCAGTACCCTCATTCTCTAACGAGTATCTGTACTCTCACTTCGGTGTCTCCACACCATAGACTCAAGACACGTTTATCCTAAGAAAGCGATCGTACACCAACCTTCCAGATCGATTACCATCCTCGTGATGATCTTACGGTTGGGAATAGTTTATGAGTTAATTATGAAAATTCATGTCTTAAATTTTCAACTCTTGAAAATATGAATTGTCATTACCATTAACTCAAAGGATGTATCACATACACTTTTAAATACACACTGTGATAGGAGATAACCCATTTATTAATTTATAGTCAAAATTACAAAATTGTCCTTAAAAGTGTATTACAAGTGACAGTCAATCTGGCTTCTAAGGCATACATCTAACACATACAAGAATAGGTATAACCAAGATCCATCTTTCAGAGACCTCACTATACACATGCGTCATGATCACACTTGGAAAGGCCAATACTTCTCACATATATGTCAAATCGCTTGTACCACTGTCTAGGAGACTGCTTCAATCCATATAGCGATTTCTTTGGTAAACAGACCTCTCCCTCTGACCCAGGCTCCCTGAAGCCCTATGGCTGCTCCATGTATATGTTCTCCAAATCTCCATGGAGGAATGTTGTCTTAACGTCCATTTGCTCCAGCTCCAAGTTATGAGCAGCAACTATACTCAACATCACCTTAATGGACGTATGTTTGACAATTGGAGAGAAGACCTCTGAGTAATCAATCCCTTCTCTCTGTGAGTATCCTTTGGCTACTAGTCTAGCCTTGTACCTCACTCCATCTTGCTCTGAAGGTGCTTTTATGGGGAAAACTCATTTGGAGCCAATGGGTTGAGTATCATCCGGTAGATCCACCAGCTGCCATATCCAATTTTTCTTGAGAGACTCCATTTCCTCCATTATAGCCTGCATCCATGATTTTCGATCCGGACTTTTCATGGCGTCCTCAAAGCTCTCTGGATCTCCATTGGCAGTGTTGAGAGCATAAGAGATAGTCTCATCAATGTCATATCGCACCGATTTATGAATAGTGCACTTCGGCTTATGCAGTGCCACTCTTGCTGTATCCTATAAGTTTGCTGCCTGTAGCTGCCTCTGCACCTCTTCCAGGACAGATTGCTCTCTTTGCTGAACCTCCATAGAATCATCACCATGCCTGCCCAACTCCACCTCAAACTAAACACGATCCGAGGTTGATGTTGAGGGCAAATCACTTGTATTCGAGAGCTGTCCCATGCCATCCTATGTTGTCTTAACAACTTTATCTACACTTTCCGACTTCAACACGATGCTCTTCTCATCAAACATCACATTCCAACTGACGATACTCCTCTGGGATTGTGAATCCCACAAAAAGAAATCTTTCACACCTCATGGAAATATGATGAATACCATTTTCTGTGACGTTGGGTCTAACTTGCTCCTGTCGGCTTCTTTTATCAAAGCATGTGTAGGACAACCGAATACCTTCAGATAGCCTAGCTCCACCTTCTCCCCATTCCAGATAGCTTCTGGAAGTCCTCCATTCAATTTTCTATGGGGAGACCTGTTAACAAGAAAACAAGAAGTAAGAGCATCAACCCAAAAGGATTTGGGCAGTGATGCCTGCAGCCTCAAGCCCCTGACCTTCTTCGTCAGTGTCCGATTCATCTTCTCCATGACACCGTTCTACTGAAGGGTCATCTTCACTGTGTAATGGCGTTTTATGCCATTTTCCTCACAGTATCTTCTAAATGCTAGGCTGGTGTATTCCCCTCCACTATCAGACCTTAAACACTTCACTGGCTGCCCTATCTCCTCCATCTCAACTCTCCAGATTTTAAATCGAACGAAAACATCTGATTTTTTTCCTGATCAGATATACCCATACCTTCTTGGAGAAGTTATCTATAAAGGTGATAAAATATCTCGCTCCATTTCGAGATGCAATAGGTGCCGGTCCCCATACGTCCGAGTGAACTAGCTTCAAAATAGCTTCACTCCGCTTGGTACTACTGGCAAATGTAACTCTATGCAGTTTGCCGTAGATACAAGGCTCACATAGGTCATCTCCTTTTTTGAGTGCTAGAATTAGACCTCTCCTACTCAACTCTGTGAGCCTTCTGTCACTTAAGTAATCTATACGATAGTGCCATAGCTTATAGGTTAGCTGTTCCTCCTATGCTGCTACAGACACCTCTACATTATTTGTAACCACTGAGTCTTCCATCTTGTATAGGTTGTTGCTCAGTCTTCTCCCTTTCATCACCACCAATGAATCCTTAGAAATCCTCAAACACCCGTTGCCTGGCTGATAACTGAAAGCATACCCCTATCCTTCCAAGTAACCCAGGGATATTAAGTTCTTTAGTTTTGATATATGCTTCATATTACTGAGTGTTCGTATGACACCATCATACATCCTCACTCTGACTATACCAACACTAGTAATTTTAAATCGGTGATCATCTCCAAGACTAACACTTCCTCTATCGGATCTCTTGTATGATGAGAACCACTCCCGATGTGCAGTGTAATGGTGAGAACATGCTGAATCCAGTGTCCAATGGCTATCATATTCTGTGACTCCATCTGATACTATCAGTATATCATCTCCACTGTTTTTAGATGATAGAGCACCACTCCCGTTGGTCAATCCATCCTTAGAAGTGTCCTTTCCTTTTTCATTCTTCAAAAGTGGATAATTTCTTCTAATATGATCAAGTTGATGACACTTATAGCATTTGAAATTCTTTTGATTTCCTCGAGACTTCAATCTACCCTTAGATTTGTCTCGAGTCCTCTCCTTAGGCCTTCCTTACCTCTTATTCATAGAAAGCACCTCTGAACTAGAATTTTCTTTAACTAGCCTCTCTCACTACTCATTAGATCTGAGAACTCTAACCACTTCCTTGAAGTTTAATGTCTCATTTTTATACACCAAAGTAGTAATGAGACCATCATATGCTGTTGGCAGTGAACACAACAACAAGAGACCTCTATCCTCCTCATCAATCTTCACATCAAGGCTCATGACATCTGAGCAAACTTAATTGAACTTCTAGATGTGGAAAATTAGATCTCCTCCTTCGGACATCCGTAAACTGTACAGCTGTTTCTTCAACCACAGCTTGTTTGTCATATTCTTGCCCATATACGTGTTCTCCAGTTTCTGCCAAAGCCTCTTCGGTGTGGTTTTCATATTGATTTCTAGTAAAACTTCGTCAGCGAGGCATATACAAATCGTGCTGAAGGCTATCTCTTCTAGTTCCTCCCACTCTTCAATAGAAATCTTTTCCGGTCTTTCCTGAGTCAAGATCTTGTAGATTCTATTCTGCACCAATAGATCCTTCATCCTTTGCTACCAAAGGGTGAAGTTATCCTTGCCATCGAACTTTCCAAAGTCCGTCTTGATGGTACTCAATGCCATCCTAACTAGATTTTCAATTACCAAACACAAAAGAGAACAAACAGTATTTAAAGGAATCTGTTCAGCACCTTACCACAATCCCGACGAAACTTTGATCTTTCCTCCACCAGATCTAACACCAGGGCTTTGATACCAATTGTTGTTCCAAATGGCTGCTCTGATACCAATCTATTGGGAATTATCCTTGCTACTTGATGATCGCGGAAACAGCAATAAGGATCCGAGGAAATAGATGGCCATCCTATCAAATCCTAAGACGAGGAGAAGAGAGAGAGAACGACAGAGGAAGAGAGAATTTTCAGGGAGAAAAGAGCTTGTATTTCATTCATGTTAATTTACAAACTCCATATAGAGCATGGTTTACAGAACCGACCCGAACCGCCTGGTTTGGGGTGTTTCGAGCCAAATCGGCACCCAACCAGCTCGGTTCGCACGTGGAAATCGGGACCTAAAGAAAAAAAAGGAACCGTCCGATTCGGTACGATATGGACCGGTACAGGCTAGTACAGTTCGATTCAGTCGGATTTTTTTGGCTATTAGATGGATTTTTTTTGAAGTTTTTATTATCATTATGGACCGGTACGATACGGTATATGTAAAATCTTGATATAGAGTATATATACCTGGTCAAATTGATCCAAACCAAAAAAACTCTCCTAGCTAACCTAATGTGATTTACTCTCCAAGCCTATGTACACCCATGTCTCACATGCATACACCCATTGGACTAATCCCTAGTCCAATCTATAGGTTAGCCCCTTAGGACCTCATAAATCAAGGCTCTAAGCCTCTAGGATTAAACCCAATCCCAGGCCAGAACAGAACCCACGTACTGTTCTATTCTCTGCTTGAACTGACTGTCTCAGGGTCCGAGCCGGCTCGACTTCTACTTGGGTTGGCTTTGACAGGAACCGAGCCTGTCCTTCCAGTGTGTCAGCCTGATATACTTTTTGGATTTCTGCTCGAGCCGGCTCTCTCAGGATTCAGGCCGGCTCGACTGAAGTATTGGTTGAAGCTCTTTAATGGTTGGTTTCATTCGCTCCTTGCTCTCTCTTCACTTGCTTCCAAGGCTTGAGAGCACCATACCTGAGCTCATACTTCCAAGCCTTCAAATAAGATTAGGTCATCTTAATTTTTTCAGATTATATAGAAAATGGGAAGAAAAGAAGAAAAGTCAAATAACTTCATGTCGGTATTTATGTTCTGATCCAGTTAAGGATTTAGGAACTGGTACCGGTTCCTAATCGGCATAGTACGGTACGGTACCATGTTGTACTGATCGGTATGCCATGGCATACCGATTTTCTTTTTTTTTTTTCCGACTCAATTTTTATTCTAATTTTTTTTGTAGTTTTTAAATTAATTTAGGATGATATAATAATTCTAAGTTCTAACATCCTCAAAAAAATAAAATAAAAAAAATCTGAAATAATGCATTAAAAGTATTTAATGTATAACTTTTCAAGATATAAAAAAATAATTTACTAACCTCAAAATATCTACTGATCTAAAATCTTGTCGAATATTTGTGATGCTCGTGGATATCCGGATCATTCTCATACTCTGGAGGAACATCAGTCCATCCCTCTATCCAACCAGCACGATAATCTTGAATATTCATCCCATAAGGTAACCTCTCTGGATTGTAAGACATCTCAGATCTCTCGCTCAAACTTTGGCTCTGAGAGGTGTCCTTGGGATGATGGTATGGCTGTGGAGGGGTCCATCCAAATATGCCAGCAGTAAAATTCGATCTATAAGAAGCTTCAGGCTGCATAGGATAGTAGCCACTGGAAGACGATGTCTCGGATACATTATATTCATATCCATATGGATCATAAGCTGTCTGCGGGTGGTAGGATCCAGAATATGAGAATGATCCAGATACATTCATGGATCCTACGTTACGTGCCAAATCATTTGCAGCTGCATCGTATGCTGGACGACCTCTGGAAGGCCGTCGTCTATATGAAATAGTATCCTCACGGCCTCTATCAGCTTGTGCACCGTGGTCCCTATTTTATGTGACATGTGTAAACTGAGACTCGTCGGTGAATCGAATACTGTTCTACGACTGCGTCTCATGAACAACAGTTTTTTGTCCTTCAATTCCTCCTTGGTCAGTAGATCCGTCACTACTATCATCACTCATCCTGGTCTCCGAATCTGAGCTAGCTGATTCTTGCACTCTTGAGGATGCTGCAGTTGTCTTTTCTTTTGCTTTATCCTTTTTCTTTCTTTACTGCGTCTGAGAGGATGGATCTCTTCTTCCTGCTTGAGATGGCCGGTTTTGTCTCAAAAATTTTTGCTCAAACATTTGGGAGGATGTCTTGGATATAGAGTCATGTGATGAATGACTCCTCTGTGTGCCCTCAGGCTGTAGCTGATCAGCTGGAACCCTATGTGGAATATTTGTATTTGTCTATTGCCCCGAATCCATCCTGATCTCCCTAGCTACTAAACTGGCTGATCGTGGAGAAGATCTCAGCTCGTCAAGCTCTGGCTCCTGCTGCTGGCCTGCAAGCCATTTAATCATCGGATCCTCATCCCCATCAGCATAATCACCCAACATCGAATCCATGTACTTTAGTTGTACTTCATTCTGAATACATTTTAACCACAATCTTAGATTATAATGAACATATACAAGATCGTTGAGGCGCTTCTGTGTCAGATGGTTCCTCTGTTTGCTGTGGATAAGGGCAAAAGTCGATCAATTATGCTCACAGCCACTAGAGGAGACTGTCTGGGAAAGAATGCGGATGGCTACAGCTTTCAAATTTTCTGCAGATTGTCCAAAATGAATCCATCATTCAGCTGCAAAAATATTAACCAAAATTATTTATCATATTTCACGATATTCGTAGGTATGTAAAGTCAATAAAGTCTTCTCATTATTGATATGTAATTACCTAGATTCATCCTCTTTTTGCTTACGACATCCGCTGAGACTCCAAAGCTGTCTGTCCCCTCTCTAAACTGTTTCGTCTGTGAAAAATATATTTGTTATATTAACAAATATGTAGTTCATTACAAACTGAATTTGGTTAAAATATTAAATACTCATATGTCAACCTTTAACATATCTCTTGCAGACACATCGATGCAATTTCTGGATCATCCACCATCTTGTATATCATATTACGAAGAACAGTAAGAAGCTCATTATCCATATCTATCCTAGGAATGGTGTACTGGAATTTCGGAATGAATGAGTAGATTCATATAAGTAGAAGAGAAAAATTTTCAGTGGACTCTTGGATTTGTGCTTACCGGCTAGATGCAAATCCCCATCCATCTGATAGTCCCAGTGGCGCTCAATAATGTTGATATATTCTTGGCCATGTTTTGGATCTATCTCACTGATCTGTTTCTTTGGCCTCTCCATCATGTGATACAAAAAGTTCATTTGGGGTATCTTTCACTGTCTATGGCGCGAAGCACCTCGTTTAATGGCTTGATAACCTTCACTATCTTATCAGCCCGTTGCCAAAATGACTAACTGGTCATCAAGTTCTCCACACAACTTTCCTCAGTACCAGCTCTTGTATATCTACTCTCCTGCCACTTGGCACTGGCAAACATCTGACACAATGTTGCTTTCTTCTTCAGAAAGCTATTAAGTGCTATGTAGTTTGTAGCAAAATTGGATGACATCCGATCTCAAAATCTCTCCTCCAGTATATGTCTGCATCAATAATAAGATCCATGTATGATTGTAGATGAATCTAGTAATAGTCTGGGCTGAGTCCATTGCCTGTTGCACCCTACGAAGCTTCCCAATATCCATTAACATGAGATCAATGCAATATGCAGCACATGGGGTTCAGTAAATATGTGGTCGCTGCTCCATCAGCAATTCTCCAGTGGCTTTATATTGCGGTCCATTATCTGTGATGACCTGCACGACATTTTGCTCTCCTACTGAATCAATCACCTCCTCCATCAATCCAAGGATATACGTAGCGTCGTGCACCTTATTTGAAGCATCAATTGATTTGTGAAAAGATATTTTTCCATCACAATAAGTCAAAAAATTGATGATGCTCTACTTGGTAGGACCAGTCCAACCATCACACATCACCGTCAATCCGTATGTAAGCCATTTATTCTTGTAAGAAGAAATCCATTTTTGCAGCTCCTCTTTGTTATCATCAAGAAGCTGACCATAAATATCCTTCTGTGCTAGGGGATCTACACTCGGGCCGGCTGCCTGTATGGCTGAAATGGCAGATCGATAGTAGGTATTATCTACTGCATTTGCTGGAATGTGGTTAAAATGAAACCATGATCCAATAGCTCGCCACATCTTTTTTCTTATCCTTCTTCAACATACTGTCAATCCTCTATTGTTTTGAATCTTTGCTGGGAAAAGCATGTGGATCCAAATAATGAATGGTAGCTCTTACTGGCATGTCCCTGGAGGACCTCCTACCAAATGCTCCTAGCATAGATGAAATACTGTGCCTGCCTCTATTGGATCTGGGAGTCTCTCTGACTGAGGTGGTCCTCCTGAACTTGGATTCTCCCTCAGCAGTCGTAGAGCCGGATTCCGATTCATTGTATGACGGTCCAAATTGTTCTCTACATCTGCCATTTCCTCCATACAGTACTGATCATCCATACTCGTCCGAATGGCAGCCTCCATCTATGCCTCCTCATCTGGAGCAGAGGCCTGTTTTGACTCTTTGGAGTGATAAGAAGGTAGCTCTGTAGTTCGATGGTCCACCTCTGCTCTCTTATGCTTGGCCTTCTCCTTCGCTGATTTAAAATCAGCAAGATGTTTCTTCATCAGCTGTCGGACCTCCTGCGGGCATTTTCGACATATGGCCATAAAGGGGTAACCACCAGCCAAATGCTGCTTCAACCTAGTCACCCCTCCTCCCTTGAACTCTGTGTTGCACCATTTGCATCTTCAATGGTGCCGAGCCGAGAGCATCTCGCCATGCTTCCAATCAATATCATGCTCTGTATTCTTCTTTTTACTCATTTATGCAAGTTTAATAAAACATATCATTTTAATAATATGATTAAAAATTAAAATTTTTCATCGAAAGGCCTTATATTTTTTTATTATTTAAGTAATTAAAAAATAAAAAAAATTAAAAATTTTAAATAGTTTATTTAAGCTTAGATCCAAGTAGAAACATGTTATAGACTCTATATATATTCTTCTAAGCTTATTAACATACATTAAATACTATTTATTTTTTTATTTTATTCAAAATTAAGCCTAAGTTACTGTGCATATGATACATCAAAAATTTCAAAATCGGATATAAAAATTATACTATACATAGCTTCAGTTGTCATAAACAATATTATGAATTTACATTTTTTTAATTTTTTTAATTTTTTATTCTAAAAATATATTTTTTAAAAAATACATATAATTAATGAAAATTAATGATCTTAGCATCACTGCATAGATCTTTCGAAGGTCTATAATATATAATGAAATCATATAAAAATCATAAATTTTGGCATGATTTTTTCTTATTTTTTTACTTTTTACCATTTTTTGGATACAAACTTTAAAAAATAAAATATTTACTAGCAGAATATTAGATTACCTTACTATCGATCGAAAATCATCGTCTTTCCGAGGTTGTGATAATTTTTTCGAATTTTTTCTCCTTTTTTTTTTGGGCTTCGTTCGCACTCTTGGCGTCCTGAGCACTTAGGCTCTGAGAGTCTGAGGCAAAAAAAGGGCAAGGGCCATTATTGGCTGGCCCACCCCACCCCCCACGCCCCTTGTCCCCCTGTCGGTATGGCTCAGTTTCGAGCCGAACCAAGCCGAACCGCCCGATTTCGGGCGGTTCGATCCCGAACCGAGCGGTTTGGTATTTTTTCGGGACAAAATGCCGAACCGGATTGGTTCAGCGCCGGTCCGGCTCGGTTCGGGTTGTACTGGGCGGTTCGGCCCGGTACGGCATTCCATGGATCCAGTATAACTGATTGAAAAGAATTTGTTTATCTCCCATCGTCCTCTTGTAAAGCAATTTATATCTCCTAAATATGTGTAATATGTGACTTCGCCTTGTCCAAAAACTGTATACAATAAATTAGACTGGAAGGCTAACTATTCAAGCTTGTTATTAATACTTAAAGAATTGCAAGAAATCAGTGTAATATAGCTTCTAAAACAACCTTAGGTTTTCATTTTTCCTTTGTGTTATCATAATCTTTGTGGTGATGCCATTTGATGTTTATGCATGATGTTTGCAATTAAAACTTAGAAAGCTCAATCTTTTTTTTTCTGTATGATGTTTTGACTCCCTAGATATGAAGTTCTTTTGTTGGTGCAACCAAATCATTAGCCAAGGTGAAGTTCAGTGAGTTGCTTCATGATTAAATCTTGACCATGATTATTGATTTGGTGATATGTATTGTCGTCCACAACGTTCCAGGCATCACCTAGCTTTGATACCAAATTGTAGACCCATGATATTGCTCGAACGCCAATCATCCTTGACATCACAAGCATCCGATACCATGTTGCGGAAGCTCCTGATCTTTAGCACGGACCTGAAGGAATCTATGACGTTCTCTATGGACAGCACACCACCGATCCTCCACCTGGATCTATGATGGGGCGCCTCCCACCTTGAGCTTAAGGGAGACGCCCTCCTTCTCTAGGGCTTCTTCAAGAATCCTAGGGCGGCAACTCTAGAGAGAAGAGAAAAAGAGAGTTGAGGGAGAAAAGATCTGTATTGATTTCAACCTTTTAAAATCCTAATACAACTTATGTATTTATACATAGTCATTAGGTCCGACCAAAAAACTCTTCGGCTAATCCAATATATGAAAGCACTCACCGAGCCCATGTACACCCATGTCTCCCATGCTCTCATCCTTTGGATTTAGACCCGACCCATACATGAATTAGCTCCCTTAAAACCTCTCAAACCAGGCCTTAAGACCCCTAGGATCATACCAGACCCTAGCTCAAAACAGACTCTCGCGTAACTCTACCCGCGCACTGAGCCGGCTAAGTTCCATTGGGTCAGCTCAGTCTAAAATTGAGCCGGTCCAGTCCTGTGCCGTGCCAGCAGTCCCAGACGTGCAGCTCTCTGTTTTGCCGCTGCTCTGAGACTTAGCTGACCCAGTTTTGGACTGAGCCGGCTAACTTGCAGAAAATCTCCTTTCTGTAGTCTTGATTCCTCGTTTTTGGTTTCTTGCTTCACCTTGTGTCCCAGATCTCCGAAGCACCAACCAAGCCCCTGGAATCTCTGAAGCCAACCCCCTGACCCCTCCCGTGGCCTTCCAAGGCTTGGGAGCACCACAAATCCTCACAATATGAACATCATATTATTGGTGTCTGTTTCTGTGAGAACCTGTTTTGCATAACTACCACATGCTAATATTCTATTGCGACATAAAATGTGAATATTCTCAACTTAGAATAAATGAAGATCATCTAATTTCTGGACTCTGATGTACATATGGTCGTTCAAGAAAGTCGCAGCAATCCAATTTGGGTTTCTCATATGATCTACATTGGGTTGAGGAGAAAATTAGGGGCCCAGTTTGAAAGTTCTGCAAAATTAAGTCCTATGTTACTTGTACATACAATACATACATGGATGCGTCCATGCAAGTGTGTAACTTGTATATAGATAGTTACATGCTTACATAGTACATGAACGCTATACGTTTCCATGTGATAATACATGCTATCCTAAGAAAGGTTGCATAGTGTATCAAAAGCTAACAAAAACATAAAAGTTATTTGCAGTAATTTTTTTTAATTCAAGGTCTAATCATTTCAGTTTGTTGTTATTATTTTCTTCAAATGCTATCATATAATGTTGAATATTATTTGATAACTTGCTGGCTTGGAACATCAATCCCTACATTCCTGTCATAATGGTTCTTTAGATTTTTAATCATAATAGTATCAATTAATTTTAAAATATAAGTTCAATTTTCAAAATATAGCTTCTGATATTTTTTGTTTCCAAGTTCAGCATAATTTAAGCCCTCCATAACATCAAGAGTTAAAACAATTTGATTAGTTTCAATCCAACTTCAACAATTAAACACCAAGCTAATCAATGTAACTTGCTTCACTGCATTTTTCCCAGCATCACTTTTCTGTTCTTCGCCTCCCAAGAAATAGTCAACCAAGAGACACTGAAGTGTTAGATGGCATGACATGATGAGTAGTAACCTTAGATTTTGTATTATGATCTTCTACTCATGTTTTACACAGAGTAGTAACCTTAGGTTTTGTATTATGATCGTCTACTCATGTTTTACTTAGAAAAATACATAATGGCTGGATGTCACCTATACAGCCTGGAATCCTTTCAGTTACCTGCTTTTACATGTATATGCATAGAATTGTTAATTTGATAGGGTCATGACCATCCATCAACAAGTATCCTGCAATAATTCAAATAATAAAAAAGATAATAACTGTTCACTGTAATAAAAAATAAGATGAAAACCAAAAAATTTTGTTGATTATGGAATCACAGGTATCCATTAGATTCTCCTTTGTGTTGACCCAGTAACATGACAAAGAAAACATATTCTAAAGCATTTTCATTAGTTCTATCCACTTGATCTGCACATTGCGTTTGGTGTGATTGTATTGTGCTCACCAGTTAGATACTTGTCCTTTGATAACTGCAAGTAGTTTTAAATAGGTCATGCAAATCCTTAAAATCTCAATTATTCATCATAAAATGCTCCTTAATATGATGAATCTCATGTATGGAGAGATGGATTGAGGGATGCAAGGATTAGACATTAATGTCATGTCAAAGAAGAGGTGGGGGACCTGGTTAGGTCTAATACTCCGCTGATGGACTGGTGCAGTGCATTCTCATATCATGCAACAAGATGTGTAAGATGCATCACCACATGATCATTGAATGGATGTTGCTGTTGATACATTGCTTGTCTTACAAATCTTGATGAATAATTTGTGGACAATTGGACATTTGGTCCAATGCAGTTCGAGCAACATATGACACCAAAAGTTTATGAGATACATGGGCATGAATATGGATGTGTCATTCATTCACATTCACACATCTCCATTCACGATGTTTGACTATTGCTGCATTGGATCTTCCAATGAGCATTGGATGTACTCATCCCATGATGAAAGAGAGGATGTATTATAGAAACATGGGTTTTGTTGACCATGTTTTTCTTTTCTTTCCTTTTTTCCCTTTTCTTCTTTTAAATCATGAATGAAGTATCACCTGGCGTTCACCCATTTCCTCTCATGTTGGAATCACCTGGTTTGTGGCTAGCTTGTGAGGGAGCGAGGTGTGGTCTTTGGGTATGGTAGAGTTAAATATTTCCATGCAATGATGGATTTTGGTGCCTGCAGTAAATATGTTGGGGGGCTGTATTCATGCACGGAATGTGAGAGGCAGGGAATCTAGTGGATGCTAAGTACAGCATGGGAGATGTATGGCATAACAGTGGATGAGTCTGGGATAATGGATGGGAAAACAAATACATCTGAGAAAACCAAAAATTGAAAATGGAAAAGTTGAAGTGCCAGTCTAACAGCTCAAGAGAAAAAAGAGACTTCTTTTTTCAATTTCCTTTTGTTTTCTGTTTGTGAGGATAAATTGGAGGGGACTACCTAGGAAATAGGGTGATGTGCCAATGGAAGGTTTTGAGCATAAGAATCCAATTTCTTTCCCTATTCATCTTCTCTCTCCTCTTGCCATTGCTAAGATATGCAATAGTGTGCTTATTGCAATGTTTAACTCTTTTTTTTCTTTCTTTCTTCTTCTTCTTCTTTTTTTTGCGGTTTTTTTTTTTTTTTTTTTTTTGCGGGGGGGGGGGGGGGGGGGGGGGTTGTTTCCCTATCAAATTATTATGCTTGTTGCATTTAGCCAACCTGTTGATAAGTCAATCTTTAAACATGCCATCTTTGGTACATGTAAATTGTAATAGTACTGATCAATTTTATCGCACTGCGCACGTTGCACTACAATGACAATATTGTTTTACAAACAAACACCAGAATGGCACTCCTGGGTAATGAGTGCATTAATCTTATTTCATGTGGTACAGTGTTACATTTATCCTTAAATTTAAGGCACATCTTAGCCTTCAGTTAGTTTGCATTAAACTATAAAAAAATATATTCACAATATGTCACTATGTTTAAAGATATAAATGTTTGACTTTTATGGAAGCAACTGATATATATTTTTTTGGAGGTTGATAGTGTTTTCCTTGAAACAAACATTTCTGTTTTCAGTGAAGAAGAGCTTAAATGCAGTCATGGTTATTCACCACCATTAGGTTTGAACCTGAGACCTCTCGCTTGGATAGGAAACTACCGGCCAGCTGAGCTAACAGCTGTTGGTCACATGCAGATATCTAAACTTGTCAACTATTTAAGCTGATGGAGTAACATATGCTAATACCTTCATAGAAGACATGCTTGGCTCGGGACTTAGTAAACCATACTCAGTCTAAGTGATTGCGAATGCTAAAACAATATAAAATATGACCACCTTTTGGTATTTTTATCAGTTCGCAAATGTGGTTATCCATCCATAGTCATGTAATATGTAATAAATTGAAATGGATTTTTATTTGTCAAATAGAAAGGTCTGTCATTATTTTATCCATTTTTAGATTTTGTTTTGGATTTAGAGAACTCCAACTTTTCAGATAATATGGTATGATGCTTGTCATTGCTTAATACATTAGACAAGGAAATAGTAGCTTTGTCTGGGAAGCTAAATCTGTAAGAACTTAGTTGTACAACTCCACTAAGTTTCTACTGAAATTATCATGTGCCATTCATATTTTTGTGATCTCTCATTAGGGAACATACCATGGTGTGGATTATCTCTTTCTCAAACTGATGGTTCAGGTTACAGGAATGCTTATCTCATTTATGTAGAAACTTACTAGCATCTAAGTGACTTGGTCATCTGAAAAAGCTTAGCTTTGATCATCAAGGTTAACATTATAATCTCTATGTTCCTGTTTGTGATGTACAACCCCATCTTTTCCAATCTTTAGCTATTGTTTGACTTCATGAAATTTTAGTGTAAGGAGGACCTGCATAAAGAATCTAATGAAAACATTGATTAAATATGTACAAGAGATCCCAAAAAAAATTTAGATGATTATCATCTCTACAAAGAAAAAAAATAAGAGAAAAAAATCCTTTGATTCATAAAAGTCTTTGTTGAGCCCATTTGAATTCAATTTTATTTGTCAAAACCATGCAGTTGTTGAATTATGTTCTTTGCTTTGTAATGGTCTAACTGAGATGGCAATAAATGAAAGGAAACTATGATAATGAGCTGACTGGGAGACACCATTTGTACAAGAACTAGATTTGAGCGAGTTGATCATTATTTGTATCAAAGTGCTTATCAAATAGTCCATATAGGAATATAGTCCAGATTAATGTGAGAACAAGCTTAAAAATGTTGTGTCCTGAACCTTGGTTAATGTATTTCATTTTGTATTACAAAACCTGGTTGCACAGGGCTTTTATGTCCACGTTTCATTTCATGTCAACTTAGGAAACTCTGCTCAGTTAGTATCATTTAATAGTCTACACTTTCACAGGCACACACTCACATATGGAAAACATATGATAGACTTAGTTTTTTTTAATCTGGGAAAAGTCTTCTCCTTAATTCTTTGTATATTGGATTGCAAAAACATTGATGCCTTCTTTTTCAGGCAAGTCCTTGAGGTGGTCGCTGGCTGTAAAGGTATTGGTGATGTAGAACACTTGAGCAAAACATTATACCATAATACTTGCAGGTAATTTCAGTATGATCAAAAGAATGTTTGAATCTATCTTTATCTGAGCAGAGATAATGGACTAGAAAAATACTTGCACATAAAATTTTCCTATCTCCGATTTGTCTGCTTCATCCTATTCCCTTCTTCTGAAAAAAAAACTCTTTTTGTTGTTTTTCCCTTAGTCTTCTCCGTTCAGGTCATGCTAGGTCATCCTATGTTCTTTTAGAGGGCTGAGCCAATTCCATTAGAACATCCAATTTTATCTGCCAGATCCGTTGCATGTTATGATCATAATATGAGCAGCAATCCTTTTATTCTTCAAATACTGTAAGCTCAATGCTTTGAGTAAGTTGCTGTTTCTTTCTTCCTTTTTCTTGTATGTGTGTTGGGAGGGCGGGTGCTTGACTGATGAAATATTAGATTTTTCTCACTGATATTTTTCAACCTCCCTACTTTTGGAAGCATGCAAATTATCAGTGGGTGTGGAATGCCTAAAAAACTGCCATACGTATTAAGATTTAGTAGCTTTACAGGAGGAATGACTGCTTATTTGATGTTCGAATAACTTGATGTTTTCTGGGTGCTCATATCTATTTACAAATTTAAATTATTTTTGATTGTTTAAGTTCAACTACTTATTCTACATTCTGCAGCTTTAATCAAACATTCATCTTTGCAGGGTCTTCTTTCCCCATGACTTAGACACAGCTGCAGATGCTCTTCTAGAAAGTGGTCTTAACATCCAGTGAAGAACATGTATGAATTTGGCAGAAGACGGATGTCGATCCGTCACGGTGATCACTAACAACTCATATCGCGAATGACTAGTGTGACAATTGAAGTTCTCCATGGATTTTTTTCATGTTGTGATTTATACCTTTTTATTTTTTTTTATCGTTATACTTCCAAACATGTTGAGACTGCACATATTTAAGACTTTCTATCTCAGTAGTTTGCTGCTGCATTGCAGCCATGAAGCAAGCTGGGAATTTTTTTTGGAGTTTGTGATGAAATCTGTTGATTAATGCTGTTGCTTTATCGAAATTTTCAGGTTCATGGACTACCATAAATCCTAATTATTAGAAAGACTACAGTAGCTGCACCATTAAACAGTCATGTAGGGTAACCAGAGCAACATTTTTTAGATATTACTAGTGGTTAAAGAGTAAGGAAAAAAAATTCGTTGATGCCATTGACTAAATGAATTTGATGCAATTTTGAGGTTGCATTGCAACCGGAAGCTTTTCTAGGAGTTTGTAGTTGATGTCACAGGTAATATACACGAAACTGAATCTTATCATTTGAAATGATTATCCATATTCATGTTAAGCAATACGGCTGGTCCTAATTAGGCCAACTCCACGTGCATGAGAAAAAGAAATATTTTTATTGATTAGCAGCGAGCATCCACAGAAATTAAGTTACAGGCTCTTCATGTCCGACCCAAAACCAAAACTGCCGATCTCATACCGCAACTAAGATTTGAAAGAAAAAAAACATTTTCCTAGCTACTTTCCAACATTCTGATGCCTTTGAATATGAAATTATCTTCAATACATGAGACATTGGACCTTCCATTTTTTTATCAGAAGTTCATCATATTCTGTAAATTTTTCATCCATAACACACCACCATACCCTCCAAATCACAGCATGAGTTTGTAGGACTACGTTGAAGCATCATAGAAACCCTACTCATCCGACCATTCTTCAGTAGCTAACACTTGACTGCACTGAGCTTTCTTCTTTCTCAGACTTCTCCAAAGAAGTTGACGAGGCTCCTTGAGAATCAGCCTCTACTCCAGAGTACTGCAAAGGACTGGCGGCCGGCCTCCCCACCGCCGGACTCAATCGTAGAGGCCGCCCTTCGACCTCCTACATAACCAGAACACATTCGAATTCCTTGATTAGAAGATGATGCCCAATTACATAACGTAAATTATCACATACAGAAGAGGATGAGATTTGTACCACTCCATTCATGGCTTCCATGGCAGCCTGAGCCTCCTCGGCAGACGCGAAGGAGACGAAGCCGAATCCCCTGGACCTGCCGGTATCACGCTCGAAGATTACCTTAGCACTAAGAAAGCCAGGCTGCGCAGCAAAAGCATTTCTCAGATTCTCGGAGGTGACGGTCCATCCAAGATTACCAGCATATATCTTGTGAGGGCTATTAATGTACCCCCGGCTCCTCATCCTTGGTCCCATCACCTCCCTCTCACCTCCTCTCGGCACCTCCGGAAAGTTCACCTTCACTATCCTGCCCCCCACTTGCTGCCATCCAAGAAATCAATTTCACAAACACCTGATAGGAACAAAAGAAATACTAAAAGAAGACTTACAGATCCGTCGAACATCCGGATGGCTTCATTGGCTTCCTCGACGCTGCCCATGGTGACGAAGGCGAAACCCCGGCTTCGGTCGGTGGCGCGATCATAGATTACCTGTTACAAACTCTTTTTGATCTCCTCCTCTAAAATTAGATCAAAAGGAACCACAAGGAATTGGGGGAGAGGAGTGTTGGGGATTAGACCTCGACGGTCTCGACGGTGCCGGCCTGGCCGAAGACCTCGGCGAGCTGGGCTGGGGTCATGGAGAAGGGGAGGTTGCCGACGTACAGGCGCGCCGCCTCCGGGGGTGGCACTGACTTGGTCGCCGGAGGCTGCTGCTCCTCGTCTTCGCCTTCTTCCACTTCCTCCCCAGCGTCCGGTTCATAGCCGTTAGGGTCGGTGTACGCCGCAGCGGCAGAGGCGGCGGCGGAGCCGTGGAGGAAGCGATGCTGGGCGAGGAGAGGGAGGCGGAGGATGGGTCTGAGGGGTGGTTTTACCGGGATAAGTTTGGTTTCGGGAAGGATAGCGGCGACAGAGGGAGAGCGGTATGGAAAAGACAGGATGCCGTGGAGAAGTGAGCGGAACGTAGCAGCGGCGGCGGCGGCCATCGTCGGAGGAAGGCAAAGCAGTTGCCGACTTCCGTCCTGCGGCTCCCCTGGATACGGTGTCTTATCCTGAAGAGGAGTTATTCCACCTCGATGAGCATGGCTGGTTCACTTCTGAAGTGAAGTTGCGATGGGTAAGCTCACCGACTAAACCAAAGGGGATTTTTTTAAAAAATATTCTATTTTAATTTTTTTTTTTTTTGAAGTATCTTTATTTTAAACTTATTTATGAAAAGAATGTCCACATCAAAATTGCTCGTTCAACCGGCAATTTCAACCGCCATGTTATTTGAAATCACCTCTTGAAAAGGTGATTTTAGTGGTTACCTGGCAAGCCGCGTTCGAAAGGCGATTCAACTGAAAATATATTTTTGAAATATGATTTCAAAAAATGCAATCTGGAATTGCGATTTTTGAGAATGCAATTTCAGAAAATGCATTCTGAGAATACGATTTTATTTGAAATTACTTCTTGGGTATGCAATTTTAATAAAACTGAACTCTGCTATCATCAAAACTGAAGTTCAACCTGGTCCCCATGAAATCGTAGGTGGAGAGTGCAATTTTTGAAATTGCCACTCCAACATGCAATTTCAATGCAATTTTTAAAATTGTCACCCCAATATGCATTTTTAATATTTTTAAATATCCAAATCAGGCTCTACGTTCACACATTCTTCTCTCTTGTTAACAACCTCATACCCACCTAGAAACCCCTCCTAGCAAGCTCATACCTACTTTGAAATATTATGGTTTCAAAAAAAGGTGGAGGTATTTCGAAAGAAAAAAGAGCTTGAATAGAGAAAGAAAAATGACCATCTAGATATGAAGACGAATTATTTTTAAATAGTGAGTGTAGTGAAAAATTTTTATCAAAAATGTATCCCAATTGATTATCGTTGTCTTGACTTGATGGCTATAGGTGGTCGACCGCTAGTAGGAGGTCGATCGATCGCAAGAAACCTGCCGATCCGAGAGATCTGCCATGGTCGACTTGAAGAAAATCGTGTAGGATTTAAGCATGCATTTTTGAAACTTTTTCGAATAAAATAATAGTGGAAGTAAATATTAATCTAAAATTAATACTATGCATGCATTGATCATATCAAATAAATCCTACTCAAGATCTAAACATGCTAATATGTGATAGAAAAATAAAATGAATTCGATCAGCAAATCAAATCTGCTGACCGATACGAGTTCAGAACTTGATACCTTTTCGTGGGTAGCTGATCTTTACGATCTAAATCCATCGAAAGAAGCTATGGTGTTATGCTGCAGTCGCACACTCATCCAGCCTCTACGGAAGGTCCACACAGAGCTCTTGGTTCCGACCAGCTCCACCGAACTGCTAGCGCCTTGTTAGAGCCTTCGACGACTAATCACGATTGATCCGATTGATCGTATACTTTCTAATCTTTTGGATACTCTAAAAAATTAGAACACAAATATTGGAGGATGATGAAGAGGTGTTTCAAATTTGGTGGCGATCCGATGCTCACAGGACTCGATCTCTTCACTCGAACCCAGATTCCCAAAACTAGGGTTTCACTCGGCCCATAAACCCTGACATACTAAAAATTCTATCACGCCTTCTCTGTGTGGAGTTTTTTTATGAAATAAGTTTTTGTGGAAAGATAACTTCCAGATCTATAAACCCTATTTAGATTATATCTAAAAATCGGATATCCTTAGAGGTAAAAATCAGAAAAGAAGAGAGGCATAAGGAAAAAGTAAAGTGCTGCAGGATCCTGCTCACTTTCACTCCGAGATTTTTTTTGCTCAAAACTAATGCCCAATCACTCTAAAATTTTTATCATATAATGCTAACCCCTTTTTATGCATGCATAAAAATTCTCATAATTTATTGACATGAATACCATGGGAAAAATGCATGGAAAAAGATAAGGGTTGAGTGGTTGGGAGGTTTTAACTACTCACTTGATTTCAAAAATCAAATGAGCCTCTTATCTTTATCCAATGCCTCCTTCCATGTGTTTAACATGCAGAAGGACTCTCCTTCTATGTGTGCATATTTTTATTTCTCCAAAGATGTTCGACAAATAAAAGGAAGAGCGTGGGAAGCAGATAAGGTTGGATTGGTTCCAACCTCCAACAAACTGAGTTGAATTCAAAACTCAACTTTGAACCGGTCTAACCTTTGGATCAGGTCAAAAATAGATAAGAGAGAGGGCACAAAAACCTTTTGGGTGAGAGAAAAGTTACGTACAAAAAATTTTGGGCGTGGAACAATAGTGGAAAAGTCAAAAATAGTGGACGCATGGGAGAGTTTGAATTCAAACTTCATTTGACTTGGTCCTATTTGGTTTCAACCAAACCAATTAATCTTGACCCAATTATACCAGGTTAAACTCAACCAAATTAGGCTTAGCCTAATTCAATAAAATTCTAATCAAATTAGAAATTAATTAGATTCAAATCTTGATCAAATCAGGGTCAAAACTTTCATAGTGATTAGGTTATCTCATGACCTGATCGGATCAAACCAATTGAATCAAATTCAATCAAACTTGATCGAATCCTCATCGCTCAATCAAATTGAGCTAATCAACAATTGAATTGCTAATTAATCCTCCAAAAATATTCGAGTCCAAATTGGATGGATTATCGGACAACAGAGTTCCATCAACATGAAACTCCTGAAGAGTCCTAATCCAGTGGGACTCTTGAACCCAGTATCCCAAACGAATGAAACTCACGATCTTAGAGTTTCAGACCAGTGGGACTCCTGATCAGAGAGTCTTAAATGAGTAGGACTTAGAGTTCCAATCCAATGGGACTCTTGATCATAGAGTCCCAGTCTAGTGGGACTCTTGACCACAGTGTCCTAAGTCATCAAGACTCATGATCAACCATCAGATTAGGTAGGAATTCCTTATGTGTGTGACCTCATAGGTTCGAATCCTAAGTCGGTAGCACAGAAACCAATTTTCTGTACCAATCGATGTGGTCATCTAGCAATGGTATCCGACATCCGGATAGGTCGAAAAGTCATAATGCAGCAATGACGAACCTGTGGAATATGGTTACTGTATAATTCATCTCCTTGATCATGATGCTCAAAAGGATGATCTAGATTTTACTGTCAATCCTATAATTCATCTACATTGTATTTCAAAATTTAGCGTCCATCATATGGACCACTTCGATCGAGGATTTGCTAAATTGAAATACAGCGATGCACTTGCTCCAATATTTGGAAGAATCAATCCCATCTTGACTCACACACCGACAAGCCAAGTACTTGACTGCACCCAGTAGCCTTTCGTCACTGAATTAGAAATTCAGATAGTCCGATACCTAAGTACAGTGAGTTGCTTGCAAGTCACCATGGTGGTCTCAGGTCTAAGGGACATTTATATCCATATTCTTTGGGGCTAATCTTGATAGAAGAAAAGCTCCAGAGTTGATCATGTTCAGTGTAGATGTACCCATACATCTCACTTGTATGTCATGCCAGTGTCTCAATACTTCTTAGTTATGAGGACAACCAACTTATATGGCACACAATGATCTATATTCGATAAACATTGTCGTCCTAAATAACAACGTATCTTTTGATCGTAAATAATTTAAGGACTAAATGACAAATCCTTCTTTGTCAAATCTAGATAGTTCTAAGGACTTCATCACAACACAGGAGTTCATTAGAAGACAACAGAATTTGTAATAAAAAATGTCAAAATAATTTTTATTATTTAATAATTTATATACAAGTACAACAAGTAGCACAATCATCAATAGATTGATGATTGGCTTTGGAACATATTTTCAATAATCTTCCATTTGTGCTAAAGTCAATTGGTGCAGTATCTAATGCCTATCTTCGACTTGAAATAGTTGAACTCCTTTACCGCAAAAGCTTTAGTGAATGGATCGGCTAGGTTCTTCTTACCGTTGATCTTCTGAAGATTAATATCACCTCAATCCATAATTTCTTGGACAAGGTGAAAGCGGCGCAAAATATGCTTCGTCCACTAGTGTGCCTTAGGTTCCTTCGCTTGAGCAATGGCTCTAGAGCTATCGCAATAGAGCAGAATTGGACCACCAAGGAAGGGTGCTACGCCAAGCTCGGTGATGAATTTTTTCAGCCACACCGCTTCTTTGGTAGCATCAGATGCAGCGATATACTCTGCCTCACAAACTGAATTGGCCATAGTATGCTGCTTGAAACTCTTCCAGCAGACGATCCTACCATTAAGGATGAATATATATCCTGACACACTCTTGCTATCATCATGATTAGACTAAAAACTGGAGTCTATGAATCCCACCAGTTTCAAGTCCAATTCACCATATACAAGCCACTGATCCTTAGTATTTCTTAAATATTTCAGGATGATTTTAACAATCTTTTAATGGTTCTCTCCTGGATCAGATTAGTATCTACTCACTACCTCTAGTGAGTATGCCACATTTGGTCATGTACATGTCATGGCATACATAATAGAATCCACTACCAAAGCATATGGTATTCTACTTATATGCTCTCTTTCTAGAGGTGTTGTCAGACAATCCCTTTTTGAAAGAAAAATTTTATGGCCTATCGATAAATAGCCTTTTTTGGAATTCTCAATGCTGAATCGTTTCAGCACCGTATCAATGTATGTAGACTTGGACAATCCAAGCAACCTTTTATTAATGTATGTAGACTTGGACAATCCAAGCAATCTTTTAGATCTATCTCTATAGATTTTCATCCCTAAGATGTAGGAAGCTTCTTCCAGATCTTTCATAAAGAACTGTGATGATAACCAGTTCTTTATTTTTTGCAATGCAGGGACATTATTCTCGATTAAAAGAATATCATCTACATACAATACTAAAAATATTATTGCTGAACCATTAGCCCACTTGTATATGCAGGACTCCTCTTCATTCTTAACGAAGCCATACGTTTTTATTATTCTATCAAATCATATGTTCTAGCTCCGAGATGCCTGCTTAAGTTCATAAATGGACCTTTAAAGCTTACACACCTTAGACTCATCTATGGATGTGAATCTTTCAGACTGTATTATATACACCTCTTCATCCAGCTCTCTATTTAGGAAAGCCATTTTCACATCCATCTACTAGATTTCATAGTCCAGATGGGCAGCAATGACAAGTATAATTCGAATGGATTTGAGCATTGCTATAGGAGAGAACGTCTTGTGATAGTCAATACCATAACGTTGACGATATCCCTTGGCAATCAGACGGGCTTTATAGGTCTCAACCTTTCTGTCTGTGCCCTTTTTTTTTTTGAAGATCCACTTACATCCTATGAATTTTATCCCTTCGGATGGGTCAACCAATGTCCATACATCATTGACCTTCATGGATTTCATTTCGGATCTTATGGCCTCAAGCTATTTCTCAGAGTCGGATCTCTGCATTGCATCCATATAGGTGATTGGGTCCTGATAATTTTCATCGAGTTCGATAGAATCTCCGTCCTGGATCAGAAAACCATAGTATCTGTCCGATTGACGTGGTACTCTACCAGATCGCCTTAAGGGTGCATCTACAATGGGTTCTAGATCTAATTTAATCGAATACAACTCAGATTCAATAACTTGTGTCTGTTCTTTCACCTATCGTACTTCATCAAGTTTGATCTTAGAGGCATTAGTTCCTTCACCAAGAAATTTTTTTTCTAAAAAGGCTGTCTTAAGGCTGACAAACACTTTTTGCTTATCAGCAAGATAAAAGTAGTACCCTTTGATTTCTTTTAGGTAACCTATAAAACTATACTTATCTAACCTAGGTCCAAGCTTGTCTATCATTAAACATTTGACATAAGCCAGACACCCCCAAACCCTAAGGTGTGAAAGCATTGGCTTACGCCCTGTCCATATCTTATATGATGTTTTATTAACAGATTTACTCAAAATCCTATTTAGAATATAACAAGCTAACTCGAGCACATATCCCCATAGGAAGATCAACAAACCAGCAAATTTCATCATGGATCGAACCATGTCCAACAGAATCTGATTTCTCCTTTCAAACATACCATTATGTTATGGTGTTCCAGGAGGGATCCATTAGGAGAGAATCCTGTTCTCTCCAAGATATGTCAGAAACTTATTGAAAAGGTACTCACCCCCTCGGTCAGATCGAAGAGTTTTAATATTCTTCCTAGTTTGCTTTTCTACCTCATTTTGAAATAGTTTGAATATTTCAAACGACTTCGACTTATACTTCATTAAATAGACATATCCATACCTCGATAGATCGTCTGTGAAGGTTATGAAGTAGAAATATCTATCTCTGGCACTTGAGCTCATAGGTCCACGTACATCCGAATATACTAGACTTAGGAGTTCAGTGGCTCGTTCATCTTTTTCAATAAAAGATGACTTGATCATCTTACCAAGAAGATAGAACTCCCAAGTTGGAAGTGATTCACAATTACTAACTTTAAGAATTTCTTCTTGAGCTAACCTATTAATTTTATTCTTGCTAATATGACCTAGCCTATAGTGCCAAAGGTAGACATCAGACACATCACTAATTCTAGGATATTTATCGGAGGATTGAACAACATTAATAGGCATAGAAAGCAAATAAATTTTATTATTCAATTGTCCAATCAAAATTATAATATCATTCAAAATGATATTATAAAATTTTTTTTATTGATATTTTAAAATCATTCATAGCTAAAAGACCTACAGAAATGACATTCAATAAGAAAATTGGACAATAATGACATTCATTAAGAATAATTTTATTTGAATTGATTATGAGGTTCGTGATTTCTAAAGCTAGAATTAGAACTTGTCTTTCATCTCCAACATTCAGAAATCTCTCATCTTGATCAAATCTCCTACTGACTTGCAAGTCCTGCATAGAATTATAAATATGATAAGGGCTTTCAGTATCTAATACCTAGGTAGTAGAATCAAATAAGAAAAAATTATAAGGTGTTATCATATAATTACCTTACCCAGCAACCACTTACTTCTTCCTTGACCTATTCGGATCCAGGGAGGTAATGTACAGAGGACAGTTCCTCTTTCAGTGCCCCTGCTTCTTACAGGAGAAGCACTCTGCCTGGCTCTGATCGGGCTTGCACTTTTTGGTCCAACCTTATGCAGTCGTCCTGATGTTTGGCTGCACCTTATTATTCTTCTTCTTGTTCTTCTTTTCTTTCTTAAAGAGTCGACAACCAGAAGAAGACCCTCCCACTATATTCACCGTCTTCTTGTGGAGTTGGTGATCCTTCTCAAAGTTCTGCAGTAATTCAAACAATCTATGAAAGTTGACTGCAGGCTTTGTCATTCTGAAATGAGTTAGGAAGAGAAGGAAGGACTAGGCAATGGATTAAGGATTGCATCCTTACCGAGCTGCTCGTGTAGGAGAAAGCCCAGCTTGCTAAGGTGCTCAATCATCTCGATCATGTACAATATATAATCGGTGCCTGAAACCCCATCCCTCATCCAAGCGTTGAAAATAGCACAACTTATTTTGTGCCTTTTAACATCGTCAGACGTGCCAAAAGAGTCGTTCAACATTTGAAGCATCTCCTATGGCTGGGCATTTTCAAACCTGCGGCTAGACTCGTCGTTCATTACCGCCAGCATTATACATCGAATGATGGTGCGGTCATTGAGCCACTTCTGATAAGTGTCTTGGATTGCTCCTCTAGTGTTCGAAGCTAGCTCCTCAGGTGTAGGATCTGTTATGACATAAAGGATCCGCTTATGCTCCAGGACGATTTTTAACTTACGATACCAGCTATCGTAATTGGATCCCATTAATTTATCATTGTCTAACAATGACTGGAGCGATAGGTTAGTGGCCATTTCTGCATAATAAGAAAAATCAAACCTAATTAGTATATGAATCAATTATCCTAAAGATTTAGACTTTAGTCTAAAGGTTCTCCCACTATTTTATACGAATTGATAGTCTCTACCTCTAATTCGAGAAATTACTTTAATTTTTTAGTGGATACTAGAATCCACATAGACCACACATGAGCTCAACTTTGGTTGGTCAACCCATGTGCGCCTATGGGTAGATTCAAAATCAATTACTTCTCTAAATAATTTCTAGTAATATCAATTTTGCCTCAAAGACCTAATTAGTAGGCTTTAGCCTCCACTAAAAAAGTTCGGTTAGGTCCAACCATTAATATAACCATATTTGGTCTTATCTAGCCAATAAATAATCAAGCCCGACTTTGATCGACCAATCTAACCACCATCAGAAAGACTTAACCAAATCATCATTTTATGAATGATAATTTTATTAGTCAATAAGCACCAGGCCTTTGGGCCTCCAGTGATTATCAAATTAATAAACCTATTATCACTCAACTTAATGGAAGGCTATGATTTAGTTATCTATATAACTATTTCATTTTTAAGGATCTAATAATTTTAGAGGATTTGGTTAACATATTTAAGAAAAGTGAGCCAATTTCGATCCTCCCTCTGACTTTATTAAGTTAGATAAAAAAGGATCTAATCTAAGCTGGCATTAAGAGCACCTAAATCAGTTAGACTGATTTATCTAATTGACATGGGTGAGCTCGATTCTTAAGTGATCTAATTAAAACCTAACTCACCAAGATGGTCAGGTAAGCGAGATCAGTGGAAGGGATATGCCATTAACTCGTCAAAGATCGAATCAGTGCGAGTAGCTCTTAATTAAAAATTACTGGTCAAACTGCCAAACTTATCTTAGACACCATTCGATTTATTAGTTTTAATTTGACCAACCTAGTAATTTTGGATTTAACTGTGTAGCCATGAATCAAGTCCATTTGATCATCATTAAAAGTATGAACTTGACCAACTACAATAATTGTAATTGAGTCTATAGGGTCCTTGACCTAATCTAAATTAACATTTAATTAGACTTGATCAATTACTCTAATTTAGTCTACTCTTTAATTAACCTTAGGTCTAATCCAATTTATGGACCTAATTCAACTAACCCAATAATCCACGTTTTATGATTACTAACTTAGAGTCTTAATTCATAATTCTAGATACTAAATCATTATACTTAATATTTAATTAAGTTTATAGGCTGTGGGTTAGGGTTCGATATTTCAAAAATATTTTTTAAATTTTTGAAAGATTCTTTATAATTTAGTATTATTCACCAATTGAGTCGATCCATTTTAAAATTGAATCGGCTCAATTCACAAATAATACTAGTTGCAGGGTTTAATTTGAAACTATATACACTACATAATACTAAAGCATAAATCAAACTTTATTTAATTATGCATTCATTACTATAAATCAGATTAAATCCTAATATAATTAGATCATAAAAATATTATATCAAATCTAAGATTTTATGATTAACGATATAGAATACCAGGACAACCTTTTTACTATAGGGGGTAAATCCTACAGTAGGACAACCTGTAGTCCGTGCGATCTAAATTTTAATTTTTAGATCTAATTAATCAGATTATTAGATTAATATTTAAATTAAATCTAAATTATTAATCTAAAATATGCATGCATATTATGTTTAGCGAACCTACTCTAATACCATTTGAAGAAAATCGTGCAGGATTTAAGCATGCATTTTCAAAACTTTTTCGAATAAAATAGCAGCAGAAGTAAATATTAATCTAAAATTAATACTATGCATGCATTGATCATATCAAATAAATCCTACTCAGGATCTAAACATGCTAATATGTGATAGAAAAATAAAATGCATTCGATCAGCAAATCGAATCTGCTGACCGATATGAGTTCAAAACTCGATATCTTTTCGTGGGTAGCTGATCTCCATGATTTGAATCCATCGAAAGAAGTTGTGGTATTATGCTACAGCCACATACTTATCCGACCTCTACGGATGGTCCACATGGAGCTCCTGATCCCAATTAGCTCCATCGGAGTGCTAGCTCCTCGTCGGGGCCTTCGATGGGTGATCACGATCGATCTGATCAATTGTATACTTTCTGATTTTTTAGATACTCCAAAAAATTAGAACACAAATATTGGAGGATGATGAAGAGGTGTTTTAAATTTGGTGGTGATCCGATGCTCACAGCACTTGATCTCTCCATCCGAACCCAGATTCCCAAAACTAGTGTTTCACTCGGCCCAAAGATCCTGACACACTAAAAATCCTATCACGCCCTCTCTGTGTGAAGTTTTTTTATGAAACAAACTTTTGTGGAAAGATAACTTTCAGATCTATAAACTCTATTTAGATCATATCTAAAAATTAGGTATCCTTAGAGATAAAAATCAGAAGAGAAGAGAGGCATGAGAGAAAAGTAAAGTACTGCAGGACCTGCTCACCTTCACTCCAAGATTTTTTTTGCCCAAAACTAATGTCCAATCACTCTAAAATTTTTTTTCATGTAATTCTAACTTCTTCTTATGCACGTAAAAAAATTCTCATAATTTATTGACTTGAATACCATGGAAAAAATGCATGGAAAATGATAAGGATCGAGTGGTTCGGAGGTTTTAACCATTCACTTGATTTCAAAAATCAAATGAGCCTCTTATCTTTATCCAACACCTCCTCCCATGTATTTAACACGTAGAAGGACTCTCCTTCTGCATGTGCATATTTTTATTTCTTAAAAAATATTCGACAAATAAAAGGGAGGATGTGGGAAGTAGACAAGGTTGGATTGGTTCCAACCTCCAACAAACTGAGTTGAATTCAAAACTCAACTTACTTTGAACCGGTCCAACCCTTAGACCAGGTCAAAAGCAGATAAGAGAGGGGGTGCAAAAACCTTCTGTGTGAGAGAAAAGTTACGTACAAAAAATTTTGGGCATGGAACAAGAGTAGAAAAGTCAAAAATGGTGGGCATATGGGAGAGTTTGAATTCAAACTTCATTTGACTTGGTCCTAATTAGTTTCAACCAAACCAATTAATCTAGACCCAATTAGACCAGATTAAATTAAACCAAATTAGGCTTAGTCTAATCCAATAAAATTTTAATCAAATTAAAAATTAATTAGATCCAGGTCCTGATCAAATCAGGATTAAAACTTCCATAGAGATTAGGTCATCTCATGACCTAATCGGGTCAAACTCAATTGAATCAAATTCAATCAAACTTGATCGAACCCTCATCGCTCAATCAAATTGAGCTAATCAATAATTGAATTGCTAATTAATCCTCCAAAAATATCTGAGTCCATATCGGATGGATTACCGGATAATAAAGTCCCATCAACATGAAACTCCTGAAGAGTTTCAATCAAGTGGGACTCTTAAACCCAGTATCCCAAATAAATGAAACTCGCAATCTTAGAGTCTCAGACCAGTGGGACTCCTGATCAGAGAGTCCTAAATGAGTAGGACTTAGAGTCCTAATCTAGTGGAACTCTTAATCATAGAGTCCCAGTCCAGTGGGACCCTTGACCATAGTGTCCTAGGTCATCAAGACTCATGATCAACCAACAGATCAGGTAGGAATTTCTTATGTGTGTGACTTCATAGGTTCGAATCCTAAGTCGGTAGCATATAAATTAATTTTCTATACCAATCAATGTGACCTTCTAGCAATGGTACCCGACGTCCAGATAGGTCGAAAAATCGCAATGCAACAATGACGAACCTGTGGAATATGGTTACCGTATAATTCATTCTCTTGATCACGATGCTCAAAAGGATGATCTAGGATTTACTGTCAATCCTATAATTCATCCACATTATATTTCAAAATTTAGTATCCATCATATGGATTATCCCGACCGAGGATTTGCTAAATTGAAATACAGTGATGCACTTGCTCCAATATTTGGAGGGATCAATCCCATCTTGACTCATACATCGATAAGCCAAGTAGTTGACTACACCCAATAGCCGTCCGTCACTGAATTAAAAATTTAGATAGTCTGGTACCTAAGTACAGTGAGTTGCTTGCAAGTCACCGTGATGGTTTCAGGTCTAAGGGACACTTATATCTATATTCTTCGGGACTAATCTTGATACAAGAAAATCTCCAAAGTTGGTCACGTTCAGTGTAGATGTATCCATACATCTCACTTGCATGCCATGTCAGTGTCTCAACACTCCTTAGTTATAAGAATAATCAATCTATATGGCACACAACGATCTATACTCGATAAACATTGTCGTCCTACATAACAATGTATCTTTTGATCGTGAATAATTTAAGAACTAAATGATAAATACTTCTTTGTCAAATCTAGATAGTCTTAAGGATTTTATCACAACACAGGAGTTCATTAGAAGATAACAAAATTTATGATGAAAAATGCTAAAATAACTTTTATTATTTGATAATTCATATATAAGTACAACAAGTAGCATAATCATTAATAGGCTGACGATTGACTTTGGAACATATTCCTAACACGACTACCCAGGTCATCCAGCTCGCTCGGCCATAGGTAGTCGACCACCAGCAGGGGGTCGGTCGATCGCAAGAAAACTATCGATCAGGGAGATCCTCCATGGTCGACCGCCCAGGTTGACTGGCCCACTCGACCATAGGTGGTCAACGCCGTTGGTAGGGTTGTAAAGGAATCGGGCTGAGCCGTGCCTCGCTTGGTAAGGTTTGGCTTGTTTAATAAATGGGCTAAACAAATCGGGCCTTTAAACGAACCGGGCTTTGAATTGTTGGCTGAGTCTGTTTATTTAAATAGAATAGATGTCCAGATTTGTTTAATAAATCCAGTTCATTTAGTATAAACGAACCTTAAATAAATCTGTAAATGAATCTTTAAATAAACCTTTAAATGAACCTTCAAATGAGCCTTTCTCCTCGATGGACCAATGTTCCATTAGGAAAAAAAGAAATACTTGTAGGTGAGTAAAGGGAACCTTGTGGAGGAAGAGGAAAGGGACTAGATTTTAGAAGTGAAGACGAACAAGATGAACGGAAAGGTCAAGAATTTTTGTCTTAAGTATAAAGCAACACCGTTTCCTTCAAAGGCTATAAAAAATAAATGGGCCTTGGGCCTACCGAATAGTTTGCAAACTATTTGGTTCGGCTCATTTATTAAATGAGCCTAAAAATTTGTTTGGATTCATTTATTTAATATTTAATAAATGAATTGGGCTTAAATAAATGCACTGAATTTGGGTCTGTTCGTGAACAGGCTCGTTTATGTTACAACCCTACCAGTAGGGGACGGACGCCGACCACAGTGATTTACATCGATCACATGTTAACTAATATTTTTTTATTCTTTTAATTAAATATTTGTATACTGTGAACTAATTATAAAATTAATTTACATTGATCACAGGTTAACTAATATTTTCTAATTGTTAACATCATGAGTACTTTATAAATGTTTGTATGGGATTTACATGAATCACAGGTTAGAAATGGTGTGACATAAAGTGATTAAGCCATCAACTAATGTTAAATCTAACATAATAGTTTATACAAAAATATAAGTTCAATATTAAACTAGCCAAAATATATTACTCTAAAAAACTTGCTCACAACAAACTAAATTATATTACTATAAAAAGAAATAAAAAAATAATACATGATTATAGAGCTTCAAATACTGCAACCAGGAGCTGGAGTCTAATCATTTGCTGTAGGATCCTATAGGGGTGGAGGGAACTGACGATAAAAATGTTGTATGAATTTATCAAATCGTGTAAAGCCCTCGTCCAGCCGTGTATCCATGCGTGCAAATTTCTCTCTGATTGTAATCTCTAGTGCAACCCAAGCAAATAATGCATGCAACTCAGAAGACTGCTGATCAAACTGCAAAGGATGTCTTGGCTGCTCTCTATCAGCAGACTGACCTTCTTCTTCACTATCACCTTCATCTTCAGATACATCTGACATTCGCTTCCATGCTTCACCAGTAACCATGTACCCCATATGCCTCAAAGATGCATGATTATAGATATCAGTGGGTCTAAGCTTAAGAACTTCATCATCAATGATAGAGACATCAAAGGCTTCGAATATAGTAGTTAAAATAGCTTCATAGGGCCAAAATTGCACTCTCCACCTGTAGTTTCATGGGGACCAGGTCGGACTTCGATTTTAATGAAGGCAGAGTCCAGTTTTATTGAAGTTGCATGCCCGAAAGGCAATTTCAAATGAAATTGCATTCCCAGAATGCATTTTCTGAAATCGCATTCCCAGAATGCATTTTCAGTTGAATTGCCTTCTGGATGTGGCTTGCTAGGTAACCACTAAAATTACCTTTTCAATAAGCGATTTAGATGATGTGGCGGTCGAAATCGCCGATTGAATAGGCGATTTTGACGTGAATATTACTTTCATAAATAAATTTAAAATAGGAGTACTTCAGAAATAATATAATTAAAATATAATATTTTAAAAAGAAATCTAACCAAAGGTAGCTCTTCTTGGCGGCCAGAAAGTTCGGTTGTGGCAGCTTCATCTCTAGAGAAAATGCGAGTTGCAATTTTGCAACAAGTCCCAAAACCGAAGCCTCATTTCAGCTAGTCCAAGTTGGCTGTATTTAAGCCACGTGCGGGTCAAAGGTTTTAGATTGTGCCAGGTCAAATTTTCTGACCCTAACTTTAAATAGATTGGCCATGGACTAGAATTTTGACTCTATTTCCACAAAGCTCAAGATCGATGTAGTCGAGGTCGGTCTCCTACCAATTTGGATGAGATCAATAACTAGAATTTTGACTTTGTTGCCATGAAGCTCGAGATTGATGTAATCAAGGTCGGTCTCCTACCAATTGGATGAGATTGGTCTACTATCAATCCGAGAGCTGGTGATAGACTAGAGTGCCTTTGTCTTAGAGCATCTGAGAAGGAAGTCTATATTCATTGAAGATTTTTCAGTTGGAAACCTTTTGATACTTAAGTTAGTTAGAACTTTGAAACAACAAAAAATAAGAAAAATGGAGAAGATGAGGGCTCTTTTTCTCTAGAGAAAGACTTATCTAAAGGTCGCCTTTCTCTCCCTTTATATAGAAGGAAAGCAATCAATTGTTATGTTGAATCCGGTAACAAAATTGGAGAATCTACATCCACTTAACCAAAGATCGTGGGTGTTAGTTACTCACATTAAATATAGGCGCACGATCGTTGGTGTTAATTATATATGTCATATGCAGGCATTACACACAATAATTTAGTATACATGCATACAGTCAAAGAAAACTATCCTAAGACTTTCGAAGACTCTATAGGGCTGAGTTGTTAGTCAAGCATGTCAATCATCGGTGAGATGTTGAGGTGTGATCTTGGTCAAATCCAAGGTAAGTTGAATGTATCCAGGATCATTTCTCTCAAGATCGGTCTTCACCTAATGTCAGGGGTGCCTCCTCGGTTTGGCAACTCTAACTTTTCCTTAACAGCATAAACCAATGTTGAGCTCCTCGGCTACTTGCGCAATGGACATGTAGAAGTAGTGAGACACCTTCTCATCCAAAGGCCGAGTCAAGCTAGGTGAGATGGTCCACTCCTCCAATAGACTCAAAATGGGTCGTGAGGGTAAATTTCTATCTCGATCAAAATAATTTTTGTTGGATCGAGTCATGATTTTGGATTTTTTTTTTTTTTTTTTTCATTCAGTAGCTAGTATCTTGAATTACTAATTACATGTTGCAACATAGATCAGGTTTGAATCAAATAAATAACCTCTCAAGCCATATCCAAGCCTCAACGATCGAACAAAGATTCTAGGCATAACTATCGATGAGTATCGTGGATTGGTGAGATTGTGTTTTTGGGTTGTTTGTAACCGAGGTGAATAGGTTGGCCCATCCTGAGCTGATCTCTCCTTGGCATGTATTGAGGTATGAGGGGATATTCTCCGCATAAGTTGCCCCCCACTTCCGAGTTCGAGCTTATTTCGAGATTGGATAAAAGGAGTAAAGTTCATACTTGATCAAGGTCACTTCAGCGGCTAAGTTGAACCCCTTGCAATAAATGTGCCTTGAAAGATTAACCAGCATAGTAATTTAGAGGAGACCAATGGTGCAAATCCGAGTTGGTTAGATGAATTGCTGTCTTAATTTAGGCCGTTAATCGTGGCGACCTATGAGAGCTCGATTTGTATTTGCATTAGGTTCATATCAATGGTTATGATATGAAGATCGATTAATAAAATACCTTGAAAGGCTATCTAGCATAGACCAGATAATTATAGATCTTCAAAGGGACATCTTTTGTGGGCTGACTTAGAGGTTTCGGAAGGATGTCAACCTTTGATCAAATACTAGGGTTGAGCAAATAACTGAAACCTGCCGAAATTCATCCAATCTGATCCAATGAACATCGATTTTGGTCAGTTAAAAGACATAAATCGGATAGAATCAAATTGAAATTTATAAAAAAAAATGATTATTTACAGTGGATCGATTTCTACACTCTTAACACATAATTCATCCGAATTCAATATAATCTATCTGAATCCGATACAATCCATTCAAACCCGCAAATAAGCTTAAGTGGGCTAACACTGGACTTAAAATCAATATTAGATCAATATTGAAACCAAATCGACACAATCCATCCAAACCCGCTACAAACTACTCACTTCGGTTTCAAATGGTTTATACATGATAAATGGTCGGCAGCGGCTTGACTTTTCTTCAATCCAATTGGGCTCGGTTGGATAAAAATTTTTTCTCAATCCAACCAAACCCAACCCGTACTCAACCCTATCAAATACCAAAGTACACACCAAGAATGTAATCAGTAGACTAAATTAGTTGGCAAGTAGGCCAAAATATACAGCTAATAAACTAAGTTTGGTCAGCAAGTCAAAGTATTTGGACAATAGGATGAGATATATGGTTACTAGATCGATTACTACTAGAGAGATGTCAACCTTAGAGGAAGTATCAGAAAAGTAGGCTAAAATACCAAGAATATAAGTTGATACACAAAGGATATAGACCGACATGCTAAGGGTGTGGGCCCATATGTCTATTGGCCTAAGTGATGGTCGATATGCTAAGAGTAGGATTACATGCTGATATACTAAAGGTATAGATTGATATGCCTATCAGTTTCGGTGCAAATTAATATGATAAGAGTGCAAGTCGATATGCAAAATATGCAAGCTGATACATCAAAGGTGCAGGTCGATATGCCTATCGACCTAGGTGTAGACTGATATGCCAAGAGTGCATGCCGAGCAAATAGAATGTATGCCTAGTAGGCGAAGGTTATCGATTCAGGATGAGGTTTTAATAGAGCAAAATCTTAGGATGGTGGCTACTTAACAATAACCACTATCTATGACATGGGAGGAGTAGTTACACTACTTACCATAGATACGAATAGTGGTCTATATGGCACATAATAGAAAGAACAAGTATTCAAAAATGAATAATGGTACCTATCTCTCCGCTACTCATGACATGAGAGGAAGTTAAGACTATCCATCATGTGTGGTAATAGACCCATGTGGCATACCAAAATAAAGACCAGTATCCAAAATGAGTAATGCTTCCATTCTTTCCACTACCATGGTATGAGAAGAAAGAAAGCATTAGTATACTAACTACTTTGGCAATAATGGTCCATGTTGGGGATAAATCCCGCTCCCACCGAAGTCCGGTCTGATGCTTAGCCTAATGCGACTAGTAATCATGAAAAGCTTCGATCGAAAATTCTTCCTTCAGTAGCCGAACTTCGGTCGAACTCCTTTAGCAACCGAACTCCTCCAATGGTCGAATCCCTTTTGGATTCTCTCCAGCGGCCAAACCCCTCCCAGACATCTCCTTCAGATGGATTCCTTCAGAAGCCAAACCCCTTCCAAGCTTTGCCTTCAGTCGGATTCCTCCAGGAGCCAAACTTCTTTCGGACATCTTCTTCAATCGAATTTCTTCAGGAGCCAAACTTCTTTTGAACTTCTCCTTTAGTCAGATTCATCTAGGAGTCGAACTTCTTCCGGACCTCTCCTTCAGACGGATTTCTTTAGGAGCCAAACTTCTTCTGGACTTCTCCTTCAGTCGAATTTATCCAAGAGCCAAACTTCTTTCGAACTTCTTCTTTAGTTGGATTTATCCAGGAGCCAAACTTCTTTCGAACCTCTCCTTCAGACAGATTCCTCTAGGAGCCAAACTCGAACTCCTTCCGAACTTTTTCTTCAGTCAGATTTCTATAAGAGCTGAACTCCTTCTAAACTTCTTCTTCTGTCGGATTTCTCCAGGAGCCGAACTTCTTTCGGACATCTTCTTCAATCAGATTTTTTTAGGAGCCGAACTCCTTCTGGACCTCTCTTTCAGATGGATTCCTTCAGGAGCCAAACTCCTTTCGGGCATCTCCTTCAGTCGAATTTCTATAGAAGCCAAACTCTTTCCGAACTTCTCCTTCAGTCGGATTTCTTTAGAAGTTGAACTTCTTTCGAACCTCTCTTTCAGATGAATTTCTATAGGCGATCCTACTACTAGATAGTTATGATTATCATTTATCAGGACGGTTACGACTATCATTTATCAGTCTGCTATAGACGACTCCACTATCGGATGGTTATGATTGTTATTTATTAGGATGGTTATGACTGTCATTTATTAGTCTGCTACAGACGACCATACTATCGGACGATTACAACAGGCTCTATTTATAAAAAAAAAATCCTCCAGATACGTTTTTTTTAAGTTCTCTTCTTCTTTTCAAAACTCTACTGAATTTTTGCCTGAGCACTCCATTTTTGTTAGTCAGAAGAGCTGACTTGATTATTGGAGGATCCTATCAGAGCCACCACCATCGACTTCGAATGGAATTTTATTTTGTAGATTATCGACGGCGACCTCTTCTTCTCCAACTCCAGCTCGATCCGACGTCAACCAGATTCTGCACCAACAGAATTGATGCTAGAGGAAGGGCACCTCTTTTTCTAAGGTTTCTTTGTTCTTAAAGGAGTGCTCAGCAACGATCTCTTTTTTTTCTCTCTAGAGTTCTTTCCAAAAAAAAAAGCCTCTCAGAAAAGCTTCAACCTGACGATCAACGACCTCTATAGCTAGATCCCATCTAGATCCATCCGTTCCCGCTCTAGCTTCGGCAATTCAAGCTTCACCTATAGCCATGGTGGATGCAGAGCAATTCAACCTGTTAGTCTAGTAGGTTTGTGGTATCACGAAGGCAGTGTAGGCCATACATCGGCAGGTTTCGATGCCAATTCAGCTGGAGCAGGCTTTTTTGAAGCCCCATGATCCGATTAGAGGATGGCCGACTCAGGCTAGTTGATCGGTGACCTCCGAAAAGGAAAAATAGAGGGCAAAGAGCCATTACTCGGATCATAATTCGACCCTGAGGGAAGCTTTGCCCTTGTTCCACAAGAAAACTCTAGAGATCAACGATCATGAAGATCTCCTAAATCAAAGGCTTCAAAAAATGAGCCAACAAATTAAAGAGCTCCATCATACTTCTTCTTCACATGGTAATAATATTTGCACTGACCCTCCTTTTTCTCAGAATATTATGCAAGAACCCATTCCATCGAACTTCAAGCTTTTTTAATTTAAAAGCTACGATGGAACCTCTGATCCAATCGATCACCTGAAGATCTTTCGGACCATGATGCTACTCCATGGTGCACCAGACGCCATCTTATGCTGAGCTTTTTCGTCTATCTTAAAGAGAGCAGTAAGAAATTGGTACTCAGCATTAAAGTTAGGTACGATCTTTTTTTTTGATCAGATGAGCCATCAGTTTATGGCTCACTTCATCAGCAGTCGACGTCTACATCGAGGTTCGAATTTTTTGATGTATATCAAGCAGAAAGAGGGAGAATCTATCCGAGCTTATGTCATCCGATTTAATGCCACTACATTAAAAGTTCAAAACTTGGACTAGTCTGTTGCAATGGCCGCACTCAAGGACGGTCTTCAAAAAAATAATTTATTATTCTTCTTGGAGAAGAAGTACCCTAGAAACTTTATCGATTTGCTAGCTCGGACTGAAGGATATGCTCGAATGGAAGAAATCCTTAAATTGAAGGATGGGGACGTTGCAGGAGAGTGGCAAATGGGTGAATCAAATAAATCCATAGCTGATGGAGGGTCGAATAAAGTTTGGCCATGCTCATGGACTCCCTCCGAGTGTAAGCAAGCCCAAACACCTCCTCGAGCTCATCATCAAAGAAGCTCCAATAGAAGGACATGAAGAGGTTCTCCTCTCAGAAGGTTTCACGACTATGCCCCCTTTAGTGTTCCAAAAATGCAAGTATTGATGGAGATCAAGGAGCAACTCCCGAGGCCAGAAAGGATGCGCACTCATCCTGACAAGCACAATCCTAATAAATACTGTCTCTACCATCGTGACCATGGCCACGATACTGAAGAATGCATTCAGCTCTAAGACGATATCGAGGAGCTCATCAGGAGAGGTCAGTTGGATCGATTCCTCAGACGTCGACCTAAAGCGAGAGAAGATTGACCAAGGGCACTGCCATAGCTTGAACCACCAAAGAGGGAGGAATAATAAGGAGATCGACCATCTCTCGACATCATCAACACTATCTCTAGGGGATTTCGGTGAGAAGAGGCCAGCAGCTTTGGAGGATCAGTGAAAAAATAGAGGGCTGAAGAACCCATAACCTTCACTGAGATAGATGCATGGGGACTATAGTTTCTGCACGATATATGGTTGTAATCTTTTTAAATATAGCAGACTATCATGTACGTCGCATCTTAATTGATAATGAAAGTGCAGCTGACGTCTTATTTTATGATGCTTTCTCCAAAATGTGAAAATCTAATAGTCAGCTTAGACTAATAAACTCTCCCTATTAGGCTTTGCTAGTGCTGTAGTACCAGTTGAAGGTGTAATGACTCTAGTTATGGTTGCCGGGCAATATCCAAAACAATCTGGAGCATAGGTAGATTTTTTGATAGTAAAAGCTTCCTCCACTTACAACGCAATTCTTAGCCGATCTGGTTTAAATGCACTTCAGACGGTGGTGTCCACTTATTATTTGAAGATGAAGATTTCGATAAGTTATGGAATCGAAGAGGTCAGGAGAGATCAAGCTCTAGCAAGGTACTACTACTCAATTATCCTATGAAAGGAAGCACAGTCCAACCTTTATCCTATTGATGGGTTAGATGTCTGCGATGACTTTGCCGAAGAACGGAGCGAGCCCATAGAAGATCTTGTAACCATCCTCCTGAATGACGAAAATGCGGAGTATATGGTGTAAATTGGCTCCAATTTGAAAGATAAAGTTTGGAAGTAGCTCATTGCCTTCTTATGAAGGAATGCTGACGTCTTCGCTTGGGTTCCGACGGATATGCCTGGGATTGACGTCGAGGTCATGGAACATCGGCTGGCCATTGACCCCAAGCACCGACCTATGAAAGAAAGAGTTCGAGGCCATGCATCAGAAAGATAGAAGATAATAGCAGAAGAAGTTGATAAGCTTCTTAATGTCAGATTTATCTGAGAAGTTAGCTATCCGACCTAGGTCTCTAACGTGGTCTTGGTCAAGAAAGCTAATGACAAGTGGAGGATGTGCATCGACTTTAAGAAGCTTAATAAGGCTTGCCCAAAAGATAGCTACCCTTTGTCTAGAATTGACCAACTGATGGATGTGACTTCAGACTACGAGCTCCTTACCTTCATGGATGCCTTCTCTGCTACAATCAAATTTGGATGGCACCGAAGGACGAGGAGAAGACTGCTTTTATTACTAATCATGGCCTTTACTGTTATAGGATCATACCCTTTGGGCTTAAAAATGCAGGCACGACTTATCAGCGCTTGGTCAATAAAATCTTCAAGAAGCAAATCGGGCACAATATGAAGGTTTACATCGACGACATACTGGTCAAAAGCCGAAGAACTGTCAATCATGTTGCCGACCTTGAAGAGACTTTCGATATGCTCAGAAAATACAAGATGAAGCTAAACCCAATCAAATGCACCTTTGGGATAGCTTCAAATTTTTTTTTGGAATTTATGGTCTCGAGATGAGGGATTGAAGCCAATCCAGAAAAGATTCGAGCTATCCAGAAGATGACCACTCTGAAGTCCATCAAAGAAGTTCAACGCTTGATTAGGAAGGTGGCATCTTTGAATTGTTTTATCTCTAGATCGGCCGAACGTTGCATGCCCTTCTTCCAAATCCTCAAGAAGCCGAAAGATTTTCACTAGACTCAGGAATGCCAAAAGGCATTCGACGAGCTCAAGAACTACCTCGGCTCACCCCCTAGTAGCTAAATCTAAATCTAGAGAGAAGCTTTTTCTCTACCATGCGGTCTCCCCTATGGCACTAGCGGTAGTCTTGATTAAGGAAGAGATGAAAGTATAGCAATCAGTCTACTACATAAGTCGGATCCTAAGGGATGCCGAGATTAGATATACAAAGTTGGAAAAATTGATTTATGCTCTTCTAATCACAGCAAGAAGACTTCGATCTTACTTTCAGGGATATGCTATAACGCTCCTCACTGACCAGCTGATCAGAGCAAACCTTCATCAAGTGGATGCTTCCAAAAGAATTGTAAAATAGACCATTGAATTAACAAAATTCGACATCAACTACCGACCTTGGCCAGCAATCAAGGCTCAGACATTGGCTGACTTCATAGTTGAATGCACCATTTCAGATGAAGCTGAGCTTGAACGGACTGGGACCGGCATCCCATGGTTGCAACCGAGCCTTCCCGAAGAAAGTGTCGATCTTCTCGAAGATTTTTAGGCCCTGCACATGGATGGTTTATCCAACTCCACTGGAGCAAGTATGGGGTTAGTTTTAGTCAACCCCGAGGGAGTCGTCGCCAAGTACGCATTATGCTTCGAATTTTCTGCAACTAATAATGGGGCTGAATATGAAGTGCTGATCGTTAGATTAAAAATAGCAAAAAAATTAAAAGTAGATCGACTTTAAGTCTACAGTGATTCTCAATTAGTGGTTGGCCAAGTTAGTGGCAACTATGAAGCACGAGAGAAAAGTATGATGAAATACCTTGAGAAAGTAAAGGATTTGACTCCGACCTTCGATAGTTTTGACATTCGATAGATTTTGAGGGTAGAAAAAATGAGAGCCAATCCTCTCTCTAAATTGGCCACTTCAGCCTCTGCCGAACTGTTCAAAGAAGTATTTTTTGAAACTCTAAAATGCCCAAGCTCAGAGGAATCACAGCTCATTATGCAGATGGAGCTCGAGCCGAGCTGGATTGACCCGTTAGTTGTCTATCTCAGAGAGGAAGTTCTTCCTCGTGATTCAAAAGAAGCTTGAAAACTCAGAAATCAAGCCTTCCGGTACGTTTTGTATGAGGGCAAGTTATATAAAAGATCGTATTCGCTACCACTATTGAGATATCTTCGACCTTCAGAGGTCGACTTCGCATTATAAAAAGTGTACGAAAAAAATTGTGAAAGTCATATAAGAGCTAGATTCCTATCGCATAAACTACTTTGGTAAGGGTACTATTAGCCGACCTTATACCACGATTCTATGGAGTACGTCAAAAAATGTGACCACTGTCAGAGAAATATAAACATACAAAGACAGTCAGCCTCCGAGTTTACTTCACTAAGCACACCTTGGCCATTTGTGCAATGAGAAATGGATATACTTGGTCCTTTTTTAATGGCATCCGGATAATAAAAGTTTCTCCTGGTTGCGATCGACTACTTCACCAAATGGATCGAAGTCGAACCACTAGTAAAAATTATTGAGGCTAAAGTATAGGACTTCATCTGAAAGTCAATCATCTATCAATTTGGTCAACCTCAAACTCTCATAATAGATAACGGACGATAGTTTGCTGGGATGAGATTCGTTGAGTTCTATGAAGATCTAAACATCTTCCATCACTTTACGTCGGTAGCTCACCTATAGGCAAATGGGAAAGCTGAGGTGTCCAATCGGACCCTGTTGTAAGGCATCAAGACAAGACTAGATAGAGCAAAGAAGGTCTGGATGGACAAACTTTACCACATCCTTTGGGCATACCGAGCTACTCAAAGGCTACCGACTGAAGAAATACCATTCGTCTTAGCCTTTGAAACAGAGACAGTCATCCCAATCGAGCTTAAACTTTCATCAGTGTAGGTCGTGGCCTTTAATGAGCAACATAACTCATCAAACCTCAGAATCAACCTCGATCTATTGGAAGAAAAAAGAGAGAAAGCACAGGTTCGGATGGCGGCCTATAGGCGAAGGGTGGTCCGATACTTTAACTCCAGAGTCAGAGGTAAAATGTTCAAAGTGGGGGACTTAATGCTTCGACGAGCCTTCATCTCTTAGCCTCAAAATTAGGAGAAGCTCATATCAAATTAAGAAGGCCCGTATGAAAAAGAGGAGGTCGTCCGGCCCGAAACTTATCATCTAAAGGAGCTCAGAGGAACAACACTCCCACAATCTTAGAATTCAAAAAATCTGAGAATATACTACCAGTAATTTTTTTTTAATAAAACTCATTCATTTCAATATTATGATTTCTTGATACAAAAACTATATGATGATAGAAAAGAAGCAATTAATAGTGGCCATGTTAGGAATAGGAGGAGAACCTCGTCCTAACATGAGTAAGTAGAAGGCCTCATTCATTTTAGACGAGATGAGGGGAGAGGCCCTGACAATGGCCCTTATGTGCTCCTATAGTCTGTTAGAAACAGGAGGAGAACCTCATCCTAAGTGAGCAAAGTCGAAAGCCTCGTTCATTTTAGACGAGATGAGGAGAGAGGCCCTGATAATGGCCCCTATGTGCCCCTACAGTCCATTAGGAATAAGAGGAGAATCTCATCCTAACGTGAGTAAAGTCGAAGGCCTCATTCATTTTAGATGAGATGAGGAGAGAGGCCTTGATAATGGCCCTTATGTGCCCCTACAGTCCGTTAGGAATAGGAGAACCTCATCCTAACGTGAGCGAAGATGAAGGCCTTGTTCATTTTAGACGAGATAAGGGAAGAGGCCCTGACAACGGCCCTTATGCCCCCTACGGCCTACTAGAAATAGGAGAAGAACCTCATCCTAACGTGAGCAAAGTCAAAGGCCTCATTCATTTTAGACGAGATAAGGGGAGAGGCCCTGACAACGGTCCTTCTGTGCCCCTACAATCGGTTAGGAACAGGAGGAGAACCTTATCTTAACATGAGCAAAGTCGAAGGCCTCGTTCATTTTAGATGAGGTAAGAGGAGAGACCTCGACAAGATCTCTTTCAACTTTAACAGGAGATAAGATCTCCTTCAACCTTGGTTGGAGATAAGATCTCTCTCGAGCTTCAATTTCAATAGAAGATAGGATCTACTTCAACCTCGACTGGAGATAAGATCTCCCCCAAGCTTCAATTTCAATGTCAATAGGAGATAAAATCTCCTTCAACCTCGACTGAAGATAAGATCTCCTCTGAACTTCAACGCCAATGTCAACAAAAGATGAGATCTCCTTCAACCTCGATTAGAGATAAGATCTCCTCCGAACTTCAACTTCAATGTCAACAGGAGATAAGATCTCCTTCAACTTTGACTGGAGATAAGATCTCCCCCGAGATTCAACGCCAATATCAATAGGAGAGAAGATTTTCTTCAACCTCGGCTAGAGATAAGATCTCCTCCGAGCTTCAACTTCAACCTCAATGGGTGTAAAGCCTGAAAAAGGACTTCGACAATCGTCTTTTTGTACTCCCTTTTTTCGAATTTTGAATTTGAGAGTGGGAAGACTATTATTGAGGATAAATTCTACTCTCACCGAAGTTCGGTCTGATGCTTAGCCTAATACGACTGGTAATCATGGAAAGCTTCGATTAGAAATTCTTCCTCCAATAGCCGAACCTAGATCGAACTCCTTCAGCAGCCAGACTCCTCCAATGGCCAAACCCCTCTTGGACTCCCTCCAACGGTCGAACCCCTTCCAGACATCTCCTTCAGATGGATTCCTCCAAGAGCCGAACTCCTTCTGAACTTCTCCTTCAGTTGAATTTCTCCAGGAGCCGAATTCCTTCCGGACTTCTCCTTCAGTCAAATTTATTTAGGAGCCGAACTTCTTTTGGATCTCTCTTTCAGTCGAATTTCCCCAGGAGCCAAACTTCTTTCGAACTTCTCCTTCAAACGGATTTCTTCAAGAGCCAAACTCCTTCCAGACCTCTTCTTTAGATGGATTCCTACAGGAGCCAAACTTCTTCCAAACTTCTCCTTCAGTCGGATTCATCTAAGAGCCGAACTTCTTCCGAATCTCTCATTCAGATGGATTTCTTCAGGAGCCAAACTTCTTTCGAACTTCTCCTTCAGTCGAATTCATCCAGGAGCCAAACTCCTTTCGAACCTCTCCTTTAGATGGATTCCTACAGGCGATCTCACTATTGGATGGTTACGATTGTCATTTATCAAGATGATTACGACTATCATTTATCAGTCTGCTATAGACGATCCTACTATCGGATGGTTACGACTGTCATTTATCAGGACGGTTATGACTATCATTTATCAGTCTGCTACAGATGACTATATTATCGGACGGTTATAATAAGCTTCATTTATAAAAAGGAACCCTTCAGATATATTTTCTCTAAGCTCTCTTCTCCTTCCTAAAATTCTACTGAATTTCTGTCTGAACACTCCATTTCTGTTGGCCAGAAGAGCTGACTTGATCGTCGGAGGATTCTATCGGAGCAACCACCACTGACTCCAGACGAAACTTTATTTTGTAGGTCACCGACGGCAACATCTTCTTCTCCAACTCTAGCTCGATCCGGCATCAATCAGATTTTGTACCAACAGTCTATATGGCAGATAATCACAAAAACTAGTATGCAATGCTAAGCATTAACACCCATCCTACTAGTTAAGAGCTCCTATAAATATCAGGTTGCAACTGTGACTAGAGGACATATCTTAAAATAATGAAAACTCTAATTTATCTTCTTCTTTATTTTATCTTTCCATATTAGTCTTTTATCATAGATTTGCCAGAATAGGTGGTATTTCGTAAATCTAAAAGTTCTTGAAGTTTCAAGGCAACTGAACTCAATCCTATCCTAGCCTTGTGCTGGTGGCATGCTGCACACAATCTCTTCACGCCACCCATTATTTGGCATTCCCTATCTTTGGTAAAAAAAGAAGTTAGTGATGAGATGTCATGTGGCAAGAATTTGAGATGGCTAAATGAATCATCACCTGATCGGGGCCATTCGACTACCTATAAATAGTAGCCTTTCCCCTCCTTCACTCCTCATTCTCATCATCTTACTGAGAGGAAGTATTACTGCTTTGGTGATTTTCAATGAGATTCTAATGAACTCCAGCTAGCTCTGGTGAGTCATCTGATGTTCCTTTTGGGGATTTGACTTTGATGAGGTTGGTATACTTCCGAAGTCCAATCTCTCCTTGCTCGGTCAACTTTTAGTTCCTCCTCGATCTTCCCCTTCCTTTAGGTTAGGTACTGATCTTGGCCCCTTTGCATTCTTTTTTGTTTCCTTTATCTCTTTTCCTTTCGTTCTCCTTCTTGTCTCATCTTTGGTGAGCTCATCGAGGGTGAAACAAATGCAAGTTTTAGAGGAAAGTTGGTCATTGATAAATACTTAAATTAAGTCACTATAGGAACAAATTTAATTTAATTACTTCTTATTTATTAAAAATTTAATGCTCTCTAGTCTATTTTACAGGTAATTAAGAGTTTGGGCTCATACAATTCAAATTGGACTCAAATTGCCTAAGATTCAAGTGAAAAAGGCAACCAGCTTTCATTCAAGTGTGAACGTGACTTGCTCATGAAGGGATCAGATGCAAGCTCTCAAAATCCAAAGGCCTAGAAGTAATGCTCCAATCAATGGCTAGGAAGCAATTTGTTGAAGATCCAAGGGTCAAGAAGAAAGATAGTTGGTTTAAGATATTTCTCCACACCATAAAATCCTCTATGCCAACTCCAACTCTTCTCATGCGCACAAAACTCCTTCACTAAAACTCTTCCTCATGCCACTCCTCATATACATAAGGAATTAAACCCCAATGCCCATTCCTTCCTATTTGAATTCATGCCAACTTCTTAGCATAAACTCTAAATTGTTGCACCCCTAAACCTCCTCTCCTTCTTCACGCATCCCCTCATCTCTCACATGTCTCCATGCTAAATTCCTTTTCTCCAAGTATTCATGTGCTTCCTATTCCATGCTAACCAAATCAAGAATCCTCCTCTCATCCAAATATCTTTCTTCTCATACCCCAAATCAAATCTCCACTCTTCATACCATGAAACCTTAGCACCTCAAAAATCTTTCCATAAAATACTAATTAGAGTCCCTCCAGTTCAAAGACTCTCTTCTACACCAAGTCCTCTCTTTCCTTATCTTCTCTCCCAAAAACCCTCACATCCATAATTCTTCATGCTATCCCTTTCTCTCCTAACTCCTAGAGCACCCTCCTTTCATCCAAAGACTCCAAAATTCCATGCCAAAAATCCTAACGCCCACTCTTTCCTCTTTTAACCTTAGCCTTCTAAACCTTAGAGCCCCACTCTCTACTCTATAATTAACACCCCCTCTTCTCCTCCTTGGATCATCTCTAAAGTAGAGAATGCCCTAGGGCAGATCAAGCCTCCACCCTTTTCCTCCCATCCTCTTCCTAGCCATCATCCTCCTCCTCATATCCACATCTCAACTCTTTCCTTCTCTCTTCTTTCATCATCCTTTCTTTCTTTTTCCTTCACCCTTTTATCCAAGAAGTTTGGAGTTTAAGATGAAGATGCTAAAAGCGAGAAGACTCAACACCATGAGCGGCTAAGACTCCTCCATCTCTGGGAGGAGATAACTTCTCTTTGTAATCAGATTTGCTTTTTCTAAACTTATCTTTTATGTACTCTTTTTCATGTAATAAAATAAAAATTATTTTTTTAATATATCTTTATACTTTTATTTAATATAAATAATTAGATCATTAAATAATCTATCTTCTTTGGAGATGCATTGTGATCTGAAAGATATAGTGCATGCTTGAGAAAGAAATATGTTGTTTTAGGATTTGATCTTTTAATACTTCTTCATAAAGCTTCTTGGGATAATCTATGCTCATAAAAGGATGAGCCTTGATCCATCGGATATCGTTCATACTCAAATAGAGATAGATTATACTCAAAGGCCATTAACAAGAAGTTATCCTTGCATGATTTTGAGTATTAAATCTATTTTGTAAAAGAATGATTTGTAATCTCCAAGAACTTTCTTTCTTATCATCTCTATCATTAATTTAGAATTTATTTACTTAATTTCTAAAGTTCCTAAACAATGATTTCAGCACACCCATAAATTTTAAATCTTGTCTTGTTTTACTTTCCAAATATGATTGCTTAAGATCTCTATGGATTGACCCGACTCATCTTGTTCTACCAGAATTGAAAGTTCAGTAAAAATAGTTAATTTGATCACTCTCGTGATAAGAGTGAATCAAATTTTGGCATCGTTATCGAAAATCTTGGCACAGTTATTTTGAAAAGAAAACAAAATAAATAAAATATAATAATTTTTTTCTATTTACTACCTTCTCTAATTGCATTACTTTCTTAGCTAACTGATTTTATTGTTCTTTCCTTTATTACCTTTCATTCTCTTGTTGACTTCTAACCTAATTCAAGTTTATTTCAATTGTTTTAAATATTCAAAAATAAAAGAAAAGAGAAAAAGATCACATAGCATAAGAAGTTAACTAATATAGAGAAACAAACTAATAGAAAACAAAATTATTCTACTTCTATTTGGACCCCTTACTTTGTTTGCATTTGTATTTTCATAACTAATCCTAAAGGCAAAAATAATTAATAAGATAAGATAGAGATTTGATCATCCTTTCTTAGCCCGTAAATCACTTTCTTACATCTACATAATTTAATTCTAATTTTTAAAATCAATTAGATGTCAGCTCCTAGGGACACTCGAGCTCACTAGGATAAGAAATCCTAAGAGTTGGATCGAGTTAGAGTTGATTAATTAACTGGTGTTTAAAAAAGTAGTTCAAGGACAAGATCTCAAAAAAAGATAGTTACTTAACTAAGACCATTATGAAAGCATAGGGAGCCTCTCACCAACCTTACACTTACCTAGTCAGATGGTTAACTTCTAACTTGGAGGGCTGAAAGGTGACCTTAGCATAGTTAGAAGCTATCTAGATCTAAGCTAAATCCTATTTAGAATTTGCTTTTGTGTACAACTTATTTATGACTAACCTAATAATAAAATAATATATTCTTCGCACCTATCTCTTAGATCTAGAATCCTCTAGGCTCTTATGTTTAGAATTCTTTCTCCTCGTCTCTTTTCTTATTCTTCAGAAAAAAAAATCAGAAGAGGATTATTTTGATCTAGAACCCTTGGTTGTACAACTGAATAATCAGAATAATCCGAGATAGATCTCTATAGTAGATCAAATGAGCTGTCCTAAATATTAGATCATTTAACAGCTATTAGACATTCTTCCTCTTCATCTTTTCTTACTACGCAACAAGTTTATGCAATATATTCGAGCCCCACTTACTTTGTGAGTGAGTGCCTAGCTGCACACCAATTTTCTGAGTTTATTCATCAAGATGAAACCTAAATGGCCTACAGACTAGAAAATAACCCATACTTTAATGCTTATAATTCAGACTAGGGGGCTCAACTAAATTTTTTTGTAGAAACCACAACCAGTGATTACCCTAGTAACATAAGGACCTATATTCATGGATGCACCTTATTTCGATATGTCCTATCCATAATATTAATATTCTTCAACTAACTATAACCTAGCTTTTGAAGAAAGGTTTTAGCAAGCATTAGATAGGCTAGAACTCAATAATCAGATCCTTCACTCCTCTATGCAATCCTTAACCAAACTAGGGACCCAAACCAGGCAGCTAGCGATTGCATTCAATAGGGAGGAGGAAAGAGAATTGCCTAATCAGTCTGAGAGTAACCCTAAGGAAAAATACTTGGCTAGAAGTTTTAATATCCTATAACTTTGAATAATCAATTATAACTCTTAGAAATAAAATGGTCATAGAACAACCTTACACCATCAAAAAGATCAATATAGATATTTTGACTAAGGTAGAAATATTTAGAAAAGAATTAGAATGGTGGGATGAACCAATTCCATCATCACCCTACCTACCTATGGTTCCATTCCCAAGTGCTCTAGAGTCACCCATTTCTTTTAACAAGAAGGAGAACAAATTGATGAAATGATGAATTTAATTAAGACTTCCCAAGAACTACAAATGATTAATATAATAGAGAATGCTACTCCCATAATTCTTTCCTAGGATTCGTTAAATATCTATTTGGCTCATTTTGAGGTAGACGATTTTGATGTAGACGGTTATATCATAGAAGTAAATAACCTAGTAGATACGCCCTACCCCAAAATCTATTAAAAAATATGTTCCAAAGCCAATCATCAGCCTGTTGATGATTGAGCTACATTATATCTGTAATTGATTCATTAATAAATAAAATATATTTTTAATATTTTTTTCATCATAAAATATTCATCTTCTAACAAACTTCATTATTGTGATGAAGTCCTTAGGATCATTTAGCTTTAATAAAGAGAGAATTTATCAATTAGTCCTTAAATCTGTTCACGATCAAATGATAGGTTGTTAATTAGGACGATAGTGTCTATCGAGCATAGGTCATTGTATGCTATATAGATTGATTGTCCTCTTAACCAAGAAGTATGAAGATATTGGTATGACATAGATATAAGATATATGGGTACATCATCATTGAACGCAACCAACTCCAAAGCATTCTGCTATCAAGAATATCTTTGATGGGATATAGATATAAGTATCCCTTAGACCTGAGATCACCTTAGTGACTTGCAAGCAACTCACTATGCTTTGGTACCAGACTAACTAAATTTTTAATTTAGTAATGGAAGGCTTCTAGATACAGTCAAGTACCTGCAAAGTTAGAGTGTGATCAAGATGGAATTGACCACTCTAAGAGTTGGAGAAAAATATATCACTATATTTCAACATAGCAAAACCTAGGCCAGGATAATCTATCAGATGAATTTGATATTTTGAAATACAATGTAGACAACCTTATCAGAGTTGACAGTTGAACTCTAAGGTATCCTATGAGCATTTTGGTCAAGAGAATGAATTATATGGAAACTATATTTGCATGGATTCTAAAGATGTTGTTCTATACATTCAACCTATCCCATCATCAGGTACCATTGCTAGATGATCATTTTAAGTAGTACAAAAAATTATTCTTATGCTACCGGCTTAGGTTCAGATCTATCAGATCACATACATTAGAGTTCATGATTCGATCGGATGTTTGATCAATGATTAAGAATCATTCTAGGATTAAACGATCAATACAATTGATGTTTAACCTAGCATAAGTGTTGCAGGAGGATTGATTAGCAATTAGATTTCTAATTGACTTAATTTGATTAAGCCAAAGGACTAAGATTAAGTCTAATTAAATATGATTTAATTAACTTTGATTTGAGCTTGACTGGATCAAGTTCAATTGGTTTATTGGATATGCCAAGTGCAAGAAAGAACTAGTCCTAGTTCAACTAGGACTTAGGTGAACCTAATTTTCTCATTTGATTAGAAAATTAAATTAAAATTAAATCTAATTTATGTTAGATATGTATGCCCTAGAAGTCAGAATTGGCTGACACTTGTAATACACTTCTAGGGGCAAAATTATAATTTTGACTATAAATAATAAAATGAATTATTTTCTATCACATATGTGTATTTAGTGTCTGTGATATATCCTTTGAGTTAATAGTAATGATAATTCTTATTTTCAAGAGTTAAAAATTTAAGACAAGAATTTTCATTATTAACTCATAAAATGCTCCTGACCGTAGGATCATCATGAGGATGGTGATTGATCCGAAACATTAGTATATAATCACTTCTTTATAATAGATGAGTCTTAAGTCTATGGTGTAGAGACACCAGAGCAAGAGTACAGATACTCGTTAGAGAATGAGGGCACTGAGCGTGACCACCTCGAGTAGTCATAAGAAAGTCTACCTTCACGTCAATGACTGACTCGAAGCTGTAGTGGTGCATCTGGTTCTTTGACCTGAGGTGCATCGGTAGTTCACCATGAGGGTGTTATAGTTTGACTACACCATGACTCGGTCTCCTAGCCATTCAAAATCCTGAGGTGTATGTTGGCTATAGTATGTTTATTATAGAAATTGGATTGCACCAAGATGGAATCTATCTACCTCAGTGGTTGAGGAGCAGCCCTATGATGATCATGAGAATCAAGTCCATAAGCCCATGGCCATGGTAGAGAGTGAAATAATAGAAAGAGTTTCTATTAAGATTTTCACATCGGACTTGAATCGAATGATTAAATCATATGATAGAAATTAGGGTTTGACAAGTTCACCTTAACCTTAATCTGATCGGAGCTCAAGATAGAAGAACTTAATCACACAAGTAGCTGCATCGAAAGATTCATCTTCAATTTTGATGGGTTGCCACCATATACTGCTAGGTGTCACTGGTAGATTTTGAAAGCAATTAGAATGATTTAGATGATTGATCATTCTAAGTTGTTTGAATCAGAAGAGTTCTGATCCATCGAAAGGAGTTTCAATGATGTTGATGATGGAGATCATTACATATCCCATTATCATACAGAACTGAACCTAACTGGATCACACAAATAAGAATTTGGATCTGGATATCATCAATTGGACTAACCCAGTTTAATTGATTTGAATTAGATTTAATTAGGTTTAAGAAAATCATGCTAGCATACGATTGAACCTAACATTCTCCATTTTCTATAATTAAAAGTTATCTCGACTGAGCCAAATGAGTTTGTGCTCACTTAGGTACTTTTACCTGATCTGATTGGAGCTTGTCTAGATCAAAAAAGGGTTGTCTTAATTTATGAGATAAATTTAAGATAACACTTGCCATTTTTCATTAGTTGCTAATTCTTGTCCTTTAACTTTGGTCAAACGTTGACCTTTGATCCTTGGACATCTGCCCATGTGTCATGCACTTATTAAAGAGAAAATAGGGGCTTGTCTCCTCTCTAAAAATTGGAAAGGAAGGAGTGCATGCTTGGGATGGCGTGCACCCATGGATAGGGATGCCTGAAGTTCCATACGGATGGGACTCTAGGTTGCTTGTTGGATTCAAACTAGGTGACCCTCACCTATAGACTTTGATCAGTCTTAGGCGCTACCTTAGAATGAATCTATGGATCTCTCATCTGATTGGATCAGGTGATGTCATCCCATCAATCAGATTTAGAACTGATTGAACGAAGCAACGTGATTGGCTGGGGTGATGTGGCACTGTATGGCGCAGCAGGGTCTATATAAAGATCTATCTGCGCCCACTTTTTAAAGAGTTTCTCTTAGCCCACACCCCAAAGCTGCTTCTCTCCCTCCTCCATGTCATCTTTCTAATCTTCTCTCTCCTCTCCATGTGCAAGGCAGTTGGACTTCAGATTAGTGCGAGTCAGACAAGAAAAGGCTGACGAAAAAGGAAGAAGGCAGCACTGCTGCAGAGACGACGAGTGATCTTCAGAAGAAGTTTTGAAGATCCTTCAAATCAGATTCAGATTTGATTTTTGGAGAAATGAAAGAGAAGGAGAAGATCTCCAGATCTAGTCCGAGTGGATATCGGTAGAGGCGCTTGTGTGGCTAGATCCAGAACTCCAAGCAATCAGCAGATCATCAACGAGTATTTAAATTACCCAGAACCAAGGTAAAATTAATTTAGATTTAGTTTAATTTAATTTTTTTATTTATCAAATTGTAAAATCAGATCTAAAAAATGTCAGATCTGATTAGAATCCAAGAAGAAATTTTTAAAATATGTCTCTCGATCCAATTAGATCTGAATGAACCTGATCCCAAAAAATCAGAATTTTTCTTCAACCGATATCAGAGCCAGGTTCTTATAAAATTTATTTAGATCTAATTTAATCTGATAAATTTATAATTTTAGATATCACATGAGATATGATTAGATCTAAAATTAGAAAATTAAAATTAATTAATCTAGATCTAATATGTATGAGATACATAACTAGACTAGGAATAGAACTATTCTATATCTAGTCTAGTATAATCATAATTTTTATTTAATTAAATATAATTTTTAAATATATTTATTTATTATTTTTTGATCTTATAAATATTATAATCAGATTTAAAAATAGAAAATAAATTAAATTTAATTTATTCATATGAGATATGATAGTTGCATGTTTAGACTAGTTGTAGAATAGTTCTACAAATAGGTCTAGATTAAATTTTATTTGATAAGATCAAATTTAAATTTAATTTTTTAGATGATTATGAGATAATTTAGATCTAAAAATATGCATGCATGATACATGAGATGTATGCAAAACATATTTTAATTAGATCAATTTTTTTATATGAGATATATGCTTAGATCTAATTAGTTTTTGTAGATTAGTTGTATTTTTGATTAAGGCATTCCCCTTGGCCGTCCGATCATAAGAACAAAGTAGGGTTTAAAGATCCTCTCCTCTCATTCGATGGGGTGTTCTTATGATGTGTAGGGGTGCTGCATGTTCGTCCTTAATCAGAAATTAAAAACTTACTTTTTACAAAATCCTAGATCCTAAAATCCTAGGATCTTATTTGCATGTTTTATTTTTAAACCCTAAAGTTAATTAAGAATTAAGAATAAAAAATATATTAGGTCTAAGATTGAGAATTTTTAGATCTAAGATATGTTCATAAAATTGGGTTCAAACTTGGGTAGCTCAATTAGGTCTAGCGGTTGATCAAACTGAATCAAGAGTTGGTTAGATGGGATCAACAATGCTTAAATTGACCAGTCTAATAGGATTAAGTCTGGGTCAAGATCGAGTCACGTGAGTGATCGATCAAGCTAAGACCTAATTAGGCTTAGTGGTTAGAGTCTAGATTGTAGGCTAATTCGATTGGTTCTGGCTCAATAATTTAGTATCTAAGGTAAGTTTGGCAAATACGATCGACTGATTTTTAATTGGGAGCTACTCGACTCGAATGCATTTTTGTCGAGTTAATGGCATATCCCTTCCATCGGTCTCACTTATCTGACCATGTTTGTTAACTCAGTTTTGATCTGAGGTGGTCAATAATCCAAGCTAACCCATGCCACTAGGTTAGTCATAATGGTTATGATTATGTCAAGTCTAGTTTAATGAGACCTAAATTGAATCTTCCTAAGAAAAGATTAAGTCTAAGATCTTCCACCATTGTGGATGTGCGGGCCCTTTCTGGGGTTGATTATTCTCGACTGGTTACAGTGGCTCAATTGCACCGAAAAGATGCAACCATGTCTATTAGGCATTGGATGCTATAGGCTGGATGATGGATTGGGCTCAATATTTTGGATACGGTGAGAGACTCAATTAAAAATCCAATCTATGCAAATGGTGGGTCTGACTTAACTAAGAAGTAGATCAATATTCCAAACACGGTGAGATTCATGAATTAGAGACCAAGATTGGATGCATCATGATTAGAGAATCATTGAATAAGAGTTGTTCACTCATTGGCTAACCCATCACCAATAACTGTTAGGTGAGGTGATGAGTCAGTCGGTGGGATTGCACCATCCACTAGAAATCAGTAATCATAGAGATTTTTGCATCTCTACAGAGGAAGTGTAGGGATCCGAGGAAATAGTGGAAGCTAATTTGTTTAAAAATAAAATTTCTAAACAAATTTGTTAAGTCTTAATTACAATATCTAACTAAAAATTTTGACTCTCTACAGAAAAATGTCTGCATCCAACCCACTAGCATGAATCCTGGACACCCATAGACTGACCGAATCAAATTACAAGGATTGGCTCCGAAACTTCAAAATTATTTTGGATTCCGAGAAGTTAACTCATGTATTGGACCAGGACCCTCTCACCTTACCAGCTCGTCCATCCGCTGAGCAGAGAGCATCTTTGGATAAGTGGACAGACGATGATAACAAGGCCAGATACTACATGTTGGGCTCGATGTCTGATGAATTTCAGCACCAACATGAAGATATCAGCACTGCTCGCCAAATGTTGGCTCACCTATAGAAGATGTTTGGTGAATAGAGTCACGCAGCCAAGTATCAAGTCACCAAATGACTGTTCAAGGCTAAGATGCGTGATGGGCAGTCAGTCCAAGATCATTATCTGATGATGATCAAGGACATGGAAGAGCTTGAGAAGCTTGGAGTGAGGTTGGAGTTGGATCTATAAAATGATATAATTCTGCAATCCTTGACTGATGCATATGGGCAGTTCATCATGAACTACCATATGCATAAACTTCAAAATTCCTCGATCGAACTTATGAACATGCTGGTTACCGCTGAGCTTTCCATGTAAGATTCTAAAGGCTCGGTACTTGTTATGGAACGAACTTCTTCCAAGAGAAAGTCTTTTGAAAAGAAGAAGAAGTTTGTGAAAAAGCAGAAGGTGGAAGGAGAAAAGAAGAAAAAGGCAGAGCTGAAGAAGAAGGCCGCTGACAAAGAAAAGTATTTTCATTGCAACAATGATGGCCACTGAAAGCAAAACTGTCCTACTTATCTAACCACCCTAAAGAAGGAGGCAAGTCCTTCTGGAGATATGCTCGTTATTGAGTCTAACCTTATGGTTTCTTCTGCATCTAGTTGGGTGCTTGACTTTGGTTCTAGTGCTCACTTGTGCACTTCTATGCAGGGTCTTGAGGATAGCAGGAGGCTGAGGGATGGTGAGATGATCCTGCGCATCGAAAATGGAGCAAGGGTTGCTGTCGTGGTCATGGGAACATACCCTCTTCGACTACCATCTGGCTTAGACTTAGTATTAAAAGACTATTATTATGTGCCTGTAGCAAGCAGGAATTTGATTTCTATTTCTTGCCTTGCATTAGAAGGCTATGTAATTAGTTTTCTTAAGGACCATTGTAACATTCTTTATGAAAAAAATAAAATTGTAAGTGGTTTTCTTATTAACGGTCTTTATCAGTTACATCTTGATGTATCTCTTTTTAATTTCGAGCAAAATATGAATGCCATAAAATCAAAACGTCCTAGGGATGATCTTAATGATAGGTATCTATGGCACCTGAGATTAGATCATATAGCAGAAGATAGGGTTAACAAATTGGAGAAAACTAGGCTATTAAGTCCGTTGACTTCTGAGTCATATCCAATTTATGAATCTTGTCTTCATGGCAAAATGACTAAACTCCCATTTGTAGGACATGGGGAAAGGGCTAGGGATCTTCTTGCCCTAGTACATACAGATGTGTGCGGCTATTTGATGTATCAGCTAGAGGCAACTTTGTCTACTTCATAACCTTTACAGATGATTCATCTAGGTATGGGTATGTGTATCTTATGAAACACAAGTCTAAACCTTTGAAAAGTTCAAGGAGTTCAGACATGAAGTAAAAAAGCAAACTGAAAAATCCATTAAGATTCTTTGATCAGATCGAGGAGGTGAATACCTTAGTCAAAAATTCCTGGACTATCTCAAGGAAAATGGCATAGTCTCTCAATGGACTCCACCAGGAACACCTCAACTCAATGGAGTTTCAGAATGGAGGAATCGGATCCTATTAGATATGGTCCAATCCATGATGAGCTTCACAGACCTTCCTGATTTTCTTTGGGGATACTGTTTGTTAACTGCAATATACTTACTGAATAGGGTTCCTTCTAAAATCATTCCTACCACACCGTATGAGATATGGCATGGTAAGAAACCAAGTCTGAGTCATCTCAGAATTTAGGATTGTCCGGCTCATGTCAAAAGACAACAAGCGGATAAGTTAGATTTTAGGTCCTTTAGAGCTCGATTTATAGGATATCCTAAAGAGTCACTAGGATATTATTCTACATTCCAGAAGATCACAATGTGATTGTGAGTCAACATGCCATTTTTCTTGAAAAATAGTTTATTCAAGATAGCGACATCAAGCTCGATGAGAAAGTCTCACAAGAGCAACGAGCTAAGGACCAAATGAAACCAAATCATGTTAAGCCAATCAATACACTACCTCCTCCACCTCGTAGATCGAAAAGAATTTTCCATCCTCCTGAGAGGTACTTAGGTTCTATTTCAGAGGATGTAGAGAAAATATTCCTCGTAGGAAATAGGGTTCATGGTGATGATCCCAAAACCTATAATGAGGCGAAATCAGATATCGACTCTGAGAAATGGTTAGAGGCAATGAAGTCAAAAATTGACTCGATGCGCTCAAACTAAGTCTGGACCTTGGTAGATCCACTAGAAGGTATAATACCTATTGAGTGTAAATGGATCTACAAGAGAAAGATTGGTGCAGATGAAAATGTGGAGACATTCAAGGCTAGATTAGTGGCAAAAGGTTATAGTCAATGTGAAGGCATTGACTATCAGGACACCTTTTCGCTAGTAGCTATGCTAAAATCCATCCATACATTACTTGCTATTGCAGTCTATTTCGATTATGAAATATGATAAAATGACGTAAAAATGACATTCTTAAATGGATATCTTGAGGAAGATATCTATATGGAATAGTCGCTAGGTTTCACATCCAGTGATGATGATCATAAGGTATGCAAGCTGCAAAGGTCCATATATGGACTTAAGCAAGCATCTCGGAGCTGGAATACTCGTTTTTAATAATGTGATCAAAATATTTGGTTTCATCAAAAATAAGGAGTCATGTATCTTCAAAAAGGTCAGTGGGAGCGCTGTTGTCTTTCTCGTATTGTACGTGGATGACATCCTCCTTATTGGGAATGATATTCCCATGTTGACCATAGTTAAAATATGGTTATCTAAAGAATTCTCCATGAAAGACCTAGGAGAAGCATCCTTTATTCTGGAAATTAAGGTCTATAGAGATAGACCTGAATAGGATGCTAGGACTTTCACAGAAGATGTACATAGAGGAAGTACTAAAGAGGTTTAGTATGGAAAACTCTAAAGAGGGGTTTAGTACCCTTCAGGCATGGCATTCATCTTTCCAAGAAGATGTGCCCTAGCACACCTGAGGAAATAGAATCGCATGAGCAAGATCCCTTATGCTTTAGCAATAGGGAGCCTCATGTATGCCATGTTATGTACATGACCTGATATAGCCCATGCTGTGAGTGTCACGAGCAGATATCAGTCGAATCCAGGTGAAGAACACTGGACTTCTGTGAAATGTATCCTTAAGTACTTGAGAAGAACTAAGGATATGTTGTTGGTCTTTGGCAATGGAGAACTCCAAGTCCTAGGATATATAGACTTAGATTTTATGTCCGATGTAGATGATCGAAAGTCGACATCTGAGAGTCTATTTTTGTGCAATAGTGGAGCTATCAGTTTGAAAAGTTTCAAGCAGACAGTGATAGCAGATTTCACCATGGAAGCAGAATATATCGTTGCATCAGAAGCTGCAAAGGAGGCATTCTGATATAAGAAGTTTGCTATAGAGATCAGAGTGATGCCATCGGATGCCATTCCTCTATACTGTGACAACAATGGTGCCATAGCCCTTGCTAAGGAGCCGAGGTCTCATCAAAAATCCAAGCATATTGAGCGGCGATACCACCTCATCCACAATTACCTCGAGAAGGATTACATTGAGGTCAAGAGAGTCGACTTCGTAGACAATGCGGTAGATCCGCTTACAAAATCATTGGGCCAGCAGAAGATCGAAGCCCACCTTGAGAAGATGGGACTTAGATTTGTAGCCAATTGGCTTTAGGTCAAGTGGGAGTTTGTTAGATATGTGTGCCCTAGAAGCCAGAATTGGCTGACACTTGTAATACACTTCTAGAGGCAAAATTATAATTTTGACTATAAATAATAAAATGGATTATTTTCTATCACATATGTGTATTTAGTGTCTGTGATACATCCTTTGAGTTAATGGTAATGATAATTCTTATTTTCAAGAGTTGAAAATTTAAGACAAGAATTTTCATTATTAACTCATAAAATGCTCCTGACCGTAGGATCATCATGAGGATGGTGATTGATCCAGAAGGTTAGTGTACAATTACTTCTTTATAGTAGATGAGTCTTGAGTCTATGGTATAGAGACACTAGAGCGAGAGTATAGGTACTCGTTAGAGAATAAGGGCACTGAGCGTGACCACCTCGAGTAGTCATAAGGAAGTCTACCTTCTCGTCGATGACTGACTCGAAGCTATAGTGGTGTGTCTGATTCTTTGATCTGAGGTGCATCGGCAGTTTACCTTGAGGGTGTTATAGTTTGACTACACCATGACTCGATCTCCTAGCCATTCAGAACCCTGAGGTGTATGTTGGCTATAGCATGTTCATTGTAAGTTGGATTGCACCAAGATGGAATCCATCTACCTCGGTGGATGAGGAGCAGCCTTATGATGACCATGAGAATCAAGTCCATAAGCCCATGGCTATGGCAGAGAATGAAATAATAGAAAGAGTTTCTATTAAGGTTTTCACATTGGACTTGAATCGAATGATTAAATCATATGATAGAAATTAGGGTTTGATGAGTTCATCTTAACCCTAATCTGATCGGGGCTCAAGATAGAAGAACTTAATCACACAAATAGCTACACCGAGAGATTCATCTTCAGTTTTGATGGATTGCCATCATATACTGCTAGGTGTCACTGGTGGATTTTGGAAGCAATTAGAATGATTTAGATGATCGATCATTCTAAGTTGTCTGAATCAGAAGAGTTCTGATCCATCAAAAGAAGTTTCGATGATGTTGATGATGGAGATCACTACATATCCCATTACCATATAAAACTAAATCTAACTGGATCATACAAATAAGGATTTAGATCTGGATATCATCAATTGGACTAATCCAGTTCAATTGATTTGAATTAGATTCAATTAGGTTCAAGAAAATTGTGCTAGCATACGATTGAACCTAACATTCTCCTTTTTCTATCATTAAAAGTTGTCTCGACTAAGCCAAATAAATTTGTGCTCACTTAGGTAGTTTTACCTGGTCTGACTAAAGCTTGTTCAGATTAGAAAAGAATTATCTTAATTTATGAGATAAATTTAAGACAACACCTGCCATTTTTCATCACCTGCTAATTCTTATCCTTTGACTTTGGTCAAACATTAACCTTTGACCCTTGGACATCTACCCGTGTGTCATGCACTTATTGGAGAGTAGATAGGGGCTTGTCCCCTCTTTGGAAATTAGAAAGAAAGGGGCACATGCTTAGGATGGCGTGCGCTCATGGATAGGGACGCCTGGAGTCCCACAAGGATGGGACTCTAGGTTGCTTGTTGGATTCAAACTAGGTGATCCTCACCTATAGACTTTGACCAGTCTTAGGCACCATCTTAGGATGAATCTGTGGGTCTCTCATCTGATTGGATCAGGTGATGTTATCTCACCAATCAGATTTAGATCTGATTGAACGAAGCAACGTGATTGACCGGGGTGATGTAGCACTGTATGATGCAGCAGGGTCTATATAAAGACCTATCTGTACCCATTTTTTAAAGAGTTCCTCTTAGCCCATCCTCCAAGGCTGCTCTTCTCCCTCCTCCATACCACCTTTCTGATCCTCTCTCTCCTCTCCACGCCCAAGGCAGTTGGGCTTTAGATTAGTGTGAGTCAGGCAAGAAAAGGCTGACGAAAAAGAAAGAAGGCAGCACTATTGCAGAAATGATGGGTGATCTTCAGAAGAAATTTTGAAGATTCTCCAAATCAGATTTAGATCTAATTTTTGAAAAAAAGAAAGAGAAGAAGAAGATCTCTAGATCCAGCCCGAGTGGATATCGGTAGAGGTCAGGCGCTTGCATGGCTGATCCAGAACCTCAGGCAATCAGCAGATCATCAATGGATAATTAGATTACCCAAAACTAAGGTAAAATTAATTTAAATTTAATTTAATTTAATTTTATTATTTATTAGATTATAAAATTAGATCTAGAAAATGTCAGATCTGATTAGGATCTAAGAGAAAATTTTTGAAATACGCCTCTCGAATCAATCAGATCTGAATGAATCTGACCCCAGAAAATCAAGATTTTCCTTTAATTTAATCTAATTTAATTAAGTTCTTAATTAGTTTAAGATCTAGTTTAATTGGATTGAATTAATTTTGATTTGATTTAGTTTGAGAAATCTTGTTGGACCAAGTCAAAATAAGAATCCTAGTATGATAAGGAACTTCCCTCCTTGCGCCACCTTAGTCCCAATGCCCACCCTTCACGTCCCCTTTGATTTTGCATGAATTGTCCATGCCTAAGAGAAGCCCACCATGTCCAAAAAGTCCTCCTCTTTCTTTCTTACATGGTAAATTAAGTGTGGACCAAGTCAAAGTTGGAATTAGTTTTGATTTCAAATTCTATGATATAGAATTTTAGGAAACCAAAACTCTTCCTATAGTGCACCGATTCTATCTAGATTTTTTTTGGAATTTTCATGGCCTTTAGAGAGGTTTTTGTATGAAAAAACCTGATGGTCCACAATAGAAAAGGAGGGGGCGCCCAAGAGTTGGGCAACCCTTGTCTTGCCCAATTTGGACATTCCTTGACTAGGTATTTGACCTAGACAAGGACTCCTCTATTTCTCTCTATATAGGATGAATTTTGGATTGATTTTTGGATATATTCCAAAGACCTTTGGGGTGTGTGAAAATCAGAAAGAAAGAGTATTGGGGTGTGGGAATTTCATAGACACCAATCTAGGTGTCTAGGTGAGATAACAAAGAAGAAGAAGATAGGTTCTTCTTCTAGGATTTTTTCTTTGATCTTTTCCTCCTTCTTTAGAGATTTTTGATAGGTGTATCAGGTTCAAAATCTTTTTTCCTTTCTTCTAAAAGTTGAAGAGTCTAAGATTTGAAGAAGATAGTTTCAGATCGATCATCAGAAAAGGATCAGCACAGTACTAGCATATTGTACTGATTTCCTACATCGAACTTTTGATTGTGATTCATGGGCTCATGTGGATGACTCCTAGAGGCCGGACTCGTGTGCAGCTTGCAACATCATTCTCAAGACTAGATCAGCAAGTTAGAACATCTAACTTGCATAGGTAATAGATCTGATCTATTATTTTCATACCTGCATTAGATGTACTGTTGGAAATTATGTTCTAAAGCCAATCATCAATCTGTTAACGGTTGAGATATTATAATTAATTTATTAATTAATAAAAAATATTTTGCCATCTATTTTCATCATAAGTTTACATCTTTTAATGAACTCTATTATTGTGATGAAGTTCTTAGGACTATTTAGTTTCAATAAAGAGAGGATTTATCGATTAGTCCATAAATTTGTTCACGACCAAATGATAGGCTGTTAATTAGGACGACAGCATCTATCGAGCATAGATCGCCATATGCCATAAAGGTTAGTTATCGTCTTAACCAAGATATGTGGAGACACTAGTATGGCATACAGATGGGATGTATGGATACATCATCATTGAACGTAACCAACTCTAGAGCATTCTACTATTGAGAATGTCTCTGATGGGATATAGGTATAAGTATCCCTTAGACCTGAGATCACCTTAGTGACTTGCAAGCAACTCATTGTGTTTTGGTACCAGACTAACTAAATTTTTAATTCAACAATAAAAGGCTTCTGGGCACAGTCAAGTACTTGCGAAGTCAGAGTGTGATCAAGATGGAATTGACTATTCTAAGAGTTGGAGAAGAATATATCATTGTATTTCAATATAGCAAAACCTTAACTAGGATAATCCATCAGATGGATTTGATATTTTAAAATACAATGTAGACAACCTGATCAAAGTTGACAATTGAACTCTGATATGTCCTACGAGCATTGTGGTCAAGGGGATGAATTATATGAAAACTATATCCGCATGAATTCTAAGGATGGTGTTCTACACCTTCGACCTATCCGACAATCGGGTATCATTGCTAGATGGTCACTTCGATTGGTACAAAAATTTATTCTTATACTATCGGCTTAGGTTCGGACCTATGAGGTCACACACATTAGAGCTTATGATCTAATCGGATGGTTGATCAACGATTAAGAATCGTTCTAGGATTAAACAATCAATACGATTGATGTTTAACCTAATACAAGTATTGTAGGAGGATCGATTAGCAATTAGATTGTTAATTAATTTAATTTAATTAAGCCAATAGATTGAGATTAAGTTTAATTAAATATGATTTAATTAGATTTAGTTTGGGCTTGATTGGATCAAGTTCAATTGATTTATTGGATAAGCCAAGTGCAAGAAAGAACTAGTCCTAGTCTAACTAGGACTCAGATTAACCCAATTTTTTAATTTGATTAAAAAATAAATTAAAATTTAATTTAATTTAATTAAGTACTTAAATGGGTTAGGGTCTTATTTAATTGGTTGGTTTAATCTTGATTTTTTTTGGTTAAAAGATCTTATTTGACCAAGTCAATCTTCTTTAATGCCTCCCATACCTATTTTTTAGGTATTTTTCATGAAAAATCCCTTTCTTCCTAATTTCCATGCTTCCTCTCTCCCTCCAAATCATATTTGAAAGTTAGGTGGAAGAGCAAGTCAAAGGAGGAATTGATTTTGCTTAGGATTCTATGAGATAGAATCCTTGTTGACCAAAACATCTTTCCTTAAGTTCCACCCCCTCTTTTAATTAATTCTTCTCTTATTTTATGAAAATAATCTCTTTTTTTGTGCATCCTCCCTTACTGATCCATGTCAAAAATTATGGAGGAGGCACCCAAGAGTTGGGCGCCTCATCAACTTCCCATATTTGGATATTCCTAGTCTAGAAATTTGATCTAACTTTGACTCTTCTTTTTTCCTATTTATTATATAAATTTTATTCTAATTGTTTTGTAGAAGATAGAGCTTTGGGAGAGGTTTAGGGTATGCAAAAATTAGAGGAAGATGATCCTTGGGCGTGGAGGTTCCATAGGCATCAAACTAGGTGTCTAGGTGAGAGAAATGAGAAGAAGAAGAGGGTCTTCTTCTAGGGCTATTTTATATTCAATCTCTCCTCCTTTCTTTTGAGTTTTTTTAAGAGAGTCTTAGATCAGCAAATTCTCATCTTCTTTCTCATATTTTAGAGAGTCCAAATTTTGAAGAAGAAAGTATCGGATCAATCGTCGAAGAAGGATCAACATAGTACTAGCATACTATGCTGATTTTTTGCATCGGACTTCAGATCAGAGATCGTAGGCTCGTGTGGATGACTCCTAGAGGTCGGATGCATGTGTGGCTCATGACTTCATTTCAAGCCTGGATCAGCAAGTTAGAACATCTAAACTTGCTCAGATAATAGATCTGATCTATAAAATTCATACCTGCATTTGATGTAGTGTAGATCTAGGTTGATTTGATCAACCTTTTTTTTCTTATTTAATTTTAATTTTTGATTTATTATCATATCTTAATCATGTAATAGATCTAAGATCTAGATATTTACATGGTTATTTAAATAAATTTTAAATTTATTTAAGTCTTTTGCTGTAAGATCTTCAAAAAATTTCAAGATCTACTTGTGAAATCCTAGATCTGGTTCCTTCAATTAGTATCAGAGCGAGATTCTTATTACATAATTTTGGTACATGTTTAGATTATTTCTTAGATTATATCTAATTTATAATTTAATTATTAAATTTAAATTATAAAAATTTTAAAAAAAATATTTTAGATTGCACTGACTGCCATATGGTTGTTCTGCTGTAAGGTTTATCCTTTATAGTGAATAGGCTGTCCTAGTACATGTTGATCTAAAATAT